>JAQIXS010002239.1:0-23920 GCA_034700785.1 Rossiulus vilnensis
CCTCTTTAGCGATTTTAAACACGCATTTCCTGCGTCTTATTTCCGTTTCTCATTTTCACCTCTCTCAACATTTGGTTCAGACAAAAGTTTCATTCTTGAATTTCAGTTGAGGGGTGTTCCCCTGTGACCCCTTCGGTGATATACTAACTTCTGATTTGGATGGGTGGCAATGCGAAATAAACTGATCTATGAAAAACAGAAAAATAGTAGAACAAAGGCTTGGTCACTTGACCAACAATGGATCAGATAATTATGAATGAAATAGGAGGAGGAGGAGGAGGATAATTGGACACCGTCCTGTGAATGAATTAAGAAACTTTCATTTAAAAAAAACTAGACTTCTGCTAAAGGAATTGCTACAACTTCAATACAC
Source organism: Rossiulus vilnensis (assembly GCA_034700785.1). Classification (NCBI taxonomy): domain Eukaryota; kingdom Metazoa; phylum Arthropoda; class Diplopoda; order Julida; family Julidae; genus Rossiulus; species Rossiulus vilnensis. The sequence goes on from JAQIXS010002239.1 coordinate 374, forward strand.
AATTTTGTGTAGATAAACTCAGTTGACATTAGCTACGCGTAATACAGTGTAGGCCTATATGGTGACGAAAGATATGATACAGTCAGTATCTTATTGTTGTAATCATACTTTATTTACATGTTGTCAGTTTCAAATTTTGCACTAAAACAAATGTGAAAGTCTGGACCATTCGAAAATGGACAAATATAACGAATTCATGTGATTCGTACTTGCTAGAAAATTCAAGGAATTTTGTTCCCCTTTGGCAACTTCAATGCCATATTTCAGTTAATTTGGACAGATTTCACCTTGAAAGGATTACGAGGAATGCATTATCCCCCCTATTTTTGATTATTATTTATATTTCTGATTAACATTTACGTGTACAATGTAACTTGAATATGCAAATATTTGATGTGAAAAATCCAAGCTTAATTCCATAATCCGTAGATTCTCATTAGCATAATTTAGAACGTCGTTTAATTCCAGAAAAACAGCACGCACGGCGTGCTTAAATTCTATTGTCCGTTCGCCGCACGTGTGGGGCTAAATCCAAAACAACAAATCCAACAAACAATAATAGAGCGCCGCCGTCCCGAATATTCGTGAATATTTGTTTACATTTTTCGGGGGCAAGAAAAAAAACAATTTCAAACACGACCGTTTTTTGCATAAAAAAAAAGTCACGGCCTAGAAAACGACCTCTGCGCGTGACTGGCTGCAATCCTAACCAAGCACCGCCTATGGGCTGAGCGTTCGATTCGACCGAAGCGCCGCCGCCGCAGGGTTTGAATTTCAATATTTGTTCTATTCTGTGGAACCTGAGTCGTACCGTCCGAAAACGTAGCTGCGCATTTTATGCAATCGATCTCAAACCGAAGTTCACTCCGGAGTAAAGCTTGAAATTTTCATTTTTGAAAAGACTTCCGAGAGGGAAAAGCAGGAAATGATGGAGGACCACGAATTGGTGGCGCTTCCCTTGGACTACGACAGTGATTTCACGCGACACGTAACGAACGACTACATCAACTACACTTTGACCCAAAAAGGCTATCAATGGACCACAGCCCCGGTTCTACCCGAACCCACGAAAATCAATCTGCTGATGAGGACTCTGGGCGAAGAGCTCGAAAATCGATACCGAGAGGTTTTCAACGAAATGTGCAGCGAGCTGCACATCACCTTCACGTCGGCCTACCCGACGTTCGTCGGCGTCACCAACGAATTGTTCAGCGACGGCTTCCAATGGGGCCGCTTCGTGGCTTTGTTCGCCTTCGGAGGGGCCCTGGCTGTGCAGTGCGTGCACAAGGAAATGCCCCAGTTGGTGGACTCCATAGCCGAGTGGGTCTCCACCTACGTGGACCAGAAACTGTCTCACTGGCTGGTTGATAAAGGTGGATGGGTAAGGAAATCATGGATCTTTAACCTGATCTTCATTTTCAGTCTCGTGTGAATTGCGAGGGGTGTATGGATGACCAGGGAATCATTGCTATTGGCATTACCAACTGTCATTACAGTGTAATCCTTCATTACTTGTCAGCTGTAAAAGATCTAAAATTCACATCATTATTGCATTGGTTGTCACCATCATTACTGGCAAATTATGACGTTACTAACTAGAATTATTTGTCAGCTGTACAGGATCATATTAAATTCACGTCATTACTGGCTACGTATGACATTGCACGACGACTATCATTACTTGACACCATTATGACTGGCAAATTATGACATTACTTTCATTTTGTCCAGTGCCATGTTTAATGTCTGGTACGTGGGGGGAGGTGTAACAAATTTTGAATTTTGATCTATATTTACAGAGATATTAAGTAATGGAACGCAGAGGGCGAAATTTTTTAAAAAATGTATAAGAACTAATGCATTTTGACCTAAATTTCATTGAGTAATATTACTTATGCAATGCTGTTGGCCACAACTTCTTCCTGAACAGTTGGCAAAGTATGACATTGACAAATTTCATCACTCCATCATTACTTGTCATCATAATTACTGGCAAATTAAGACATTACAAGATCATAGTAAATTCGCATCATCACTGACAAACATTCAATTTCATGGGATAACTTGCATTTGATAACTCCGACTGCACCATTTATAACGTCTATGGCTTAATTAGTCGCAACATTTCATTCACATTAACCTGAAAACCTATTTTCCTCTGCAGTTTTCATAGATGCAATTAATATGCAATAACCCTTGGATTGGGGTGCAAATGTGCGTATCAAAAAGGCTCGGTTTTGTCAGTCTTCTAGCTGGCTGAGCATTTTTAAAACTTTGCCTAAAAATCTGTCTAGTGATTGTGAAGACGTTGGCCTGACCTTAACTGACCAACTGGCTTTAAAAAAAAGGATACTAGCGAGGACCTATTTTCTCCTGCCTCCGTTATTACTCTAGTTTTTAGGTCAACCTCAAACTCGAAACCAGTGACGCATGTTATAAGCATTTCGTACATTACGAAACCTACCTTCGTTTGTATTAATGATGAGGATGGCAAGCCCGAACCTGCATTTCTCTTTGAAGGCCGTTTGGTGCAAGGGCTGTAATTAATGACGAATTAAAAGTACATCCTTGTACTACAGAATTAACTGTAAAAAACTAGTCTGTCAACTAAAAAAGTAAACATGAAGAATCAATGCTGTACCTAATTAAATCTGACATTTTACTAAATTAACTAAAAGTTAATTTTTCAACTTCTGATGTAAAGATTTGTGTGAGAATGAGTTTTAACGTTTGAATTGATAATCTTAATGTGTGTGGCAAGCCCAAATGAGATTTCTTCTCTGAATCAAGTGGCTTTTCCCTCACCATTCATTCAGAAATGGTTCACACGGTTGTATACGAATCCCAGTGGACGATGTGCTGGTATGGAGTAGCGTGAGAAATGAAGTACTCTGTGCATGCAATTCAGTCCTGTCACTGTCATTCAGTGGCTGGAACTGGTACCACAAAAATGCGGGGGTCAATAAAAAGATCCCATCAAAACCTGGTCTCAAGACGCACTTGACTGCTATTTAAAAAGGGGAGTCAGGATTCAGGAATCTTTCTCGTGGGACCCTTCAAGAAAATGCTAAATCGGTTTCCATAAAAAACCTCGCACCCATTTCGACAGAAATGAGATGTTAAATGTTTAATCTTCAATCAATTCGAGAATGAATCTGATTGCACGATAAAGCTCAGTCAGTAGAAAATGCCGAATCAATATCAAAAAAATCTCAAACCTTTTTGGGCAGAAACATGAATTTTTCATCTGAAATAACTTCTGAGTAAATTTGATTACTTGATAAAAGCTCAGTTAGTTGTCATACAAGTCTAGTAGCCTTTTATTTTTAATTCGTAAAAGAAGCTTATGTCGCTGATCGAATAGTCCAATTATGAAATGTCAGGGTAGGCCTATGAACAATTTGTGCTTTGTATTAACTTTTTTTTTTGTTAACAGTGAATTTCAATTACTCAGGGTATTGCTCTTCTCTGGCTTAGTTTCCCAGCTTTTATTGTACCGCGAATCGTTTTGCAGTCGACCGAAAGGTTAAAAATGATAATATGAAATTGTGCCAAGTTGTATTCGGTGATAAATTCTTGCATTTTTGGATCAATATCTCCAGACTGACGCCAAGCTTGTCATGTTATCGATTGGGCGAAATTAAGCCATGGTTTATGCCCAATATCGCTTAAACGGTGAAGTTGACAACCTGCAAGGGATGGGGATTTTTCGCCAGTCTAGCATGGTGTTGTTTAGTGCTGTTTTGGTGGATATGCACTGTACAGTCGCAAATTTTAAATCACCCAAATTTAAATTACTTCCTGAAAAAAAAAGCACAATAATGGGGCTCTCCGTCAAATATTTGCCCTTGAAGGTGTCAAATTTGCACGACTGCCTTCGGAGTCTCATGAAAAGGCCAAAAAAAAAGCTTCAAGGTCTCGTCTCGAAAACACGGAAATGAGCAATTGAAACACGCGGAATTAAAAGTTGGCAATTTCGGGTTGGAAATGATGTCAAGGGATTTACCCCACGCATTATACCCGCTAATTTTATAATTTACGAAATACACTGTACGTCTGAGATGCAAATGTGCTGACTCAACAAAATGATTTCACTGCAGGAAAGCCAGAAAAACGTAATTGATCAACAACCGATGAAAATGAAATTTGTTTGTTTATACTTGTAACAGTATCAGTTTCCAGATAAATAATTGTTTAATTGAAACCAAAGTGCCTAGCCTATGTCCTAAATATTTGAACTTCATGGATATAGGTAAAAAAAAATCCCAATAAGAACAATTCTTCATTTAAGCAGTTATTACAGACTTACAATATATTTACAAATATACTTAGGCCTACTATTTTGTTCGTAAATAAACGAAAGATCACGATTTGTTTACTACGAATGGCATTGTTGGGAATAAGACTTTAGCAAATTTCGTTCAAGTTTCGTTTCATAAATTGATGGGTCATTGGCATGGGAAATGTTTAGACCTCTGTAAATGTATCGTAGGAAAATATCATCTTAGAACTTAAAATTTGCGTTTTAGATGTGTGCTTAATTTGGCCACACTGGCTAATTGAAAACTATCAGCTGCCCAGGGGATTGTAGGACGAACGAAAAAGCTGTTTTAACTAAAATGGATTCATCATGCTAACTCAGACGGCACGCATTTATTTTCACGAATAACGAATTCGGCTGCTCGCATTGGCCAGTATTTTTTTTTTTTAATTTGAAATCGTCTGCAGTGGCAGCTGTTTTTTTTGGGGGCCGTTATTCATGCGGAGATCAGTCATGCAAATGTGGTTTTGGTAGGGTGTAGAAGAAACAGTGTGCGGTCATAATGACACAGCCAGTTAATTTTTTAAAAAAAGAAAAAAAGCAATCTAGAATTCCAGACGTGATAGGCTAGTATTAAGATTTGCGCCGAAATGCAATTTAGGTTTTTGTTTTGGAGCAGTTTTGGAAACTGCGCATTGTTGTTGGTTTTGTTGTCCTAAATAAAGTCTGAAAAGGATGCTCGGAAAGGTTAACAAACTACGTGTGCTGAGGAAGAGAGGTCAGAACAATGTACAAGTACGTTCAAGCCTTTCCTGAAATAACTAAGACAACGACAAAAAAATTAACTAAAAAATGTAGTCTATTTCTATCCCGGGCTCGTTTTAAATTTACCGCCTTTGCGGTTTTCATTCAGTTTTTCTGAGAAAACTATTATAGGGAAGAAGTGTCTGACGTGGACGTGACCGAAATCACGTTTCACTCATCAAGAGTTGCAAAAGTGACTTCCGGTCGTTTCGTTTTTGTACAGCAATTTCCTTTCGTAAAGGTTTTTTTTTGCGAAGAACGTATCCAGATTGTTATTTTTGTGTGTGGATTAATCCGCTTTTGTTAGACGTTTACATGAAATTGATCTCGATAGATTGCCTGGAAAAATAGGCTACATGTACAGTAGCACTGTTGGAAAAAAAAATTGTCATTTTCCATCCTTTCCAAACAAATAAAATTAGGAAAGGAACCCGTGTGCGATTTCTCAATACTAGTGTCACTAACCTAAAATCTACTTGAATGGACGTTTTTCAAATACAACTACATAGGCCTGTTTTCTTAACGATGGATTTTAAATTTTAGCGTCCAAAAACAAGTATGGCGCAACGTTGTTTAGTCACCATTGCGATGACCAATATCACGGTTTTATCCCAGTTGACAAATCGACGTGTGTAAACTATTGCGCACGGTGTGCGAAATTTAGGACATGTCTGGTTTTACGAAATGGCACTGTACACAACCTGCCCCGCATTATTGCGTTAATCGTGGGTCCGATAACAACTGTCGCCATCTTCCGTTCTTCCAGGTGACCCTGGGTCTGCACACGTGATTTGATTCATGTTGTATTGGTTAACTGCGGATAAAACACGTTAAATCTTGAATTAAATGAGGGGAGGGGGGCGTCCATGCTGATGTAATTTAATTAAGATTGCGAGGCGGATCTCCACATGCATGCGCTTGTCATACAATGTAGGGTTTCACAAGTAATTTACATGTACGTGTAGTCATGTAGTAGCCTAACAATCATAGTTTTGCAAATGTTGATTTAAAAATGTTTTGTTCTACGAGATTACCGTCGATTTATTCTATAATCTAGGATTAAGCTACGTAAACATAGGTAGTCCTATTATACGTAAATATGCTTTCTCACCTAATTTGTTGCAAGATTGCGTTTTGTGCAATAAAACTGCGCAACCTAAAGGTACTAAAAATATATATTATGTTCAGCAAGCAGATATCCAATTTAAAATCGGAATAGGCCTACTGTAGCTCATTTTACGAACAGTTTATTGCTGTTTTAAAAACCCGCCTTATATGACTAAAATTCCTCATCAAATATTTGAAATATTTGCATTTGTTTTGGGACACATGTATGCCTTTACCCGTATCATTATAAAAGCATTTCTGCAGGGAGTACGATATACTGAGATTAATTTTTAGGTTGCAATGATAATGTTTTGCATAATGTGTTCGAAATACGATGCGTTTTCTGTACAGTTAGTGTGGATTTATAGCATTGCATTTTCAGGCTATTTCCTAACGAAATTCAAGAGGAATTTTAGTCACTTTTGTAGTTAATTTGAAAATTAAGCGATACTTCGACAGTTTTTTTTAATATTTTCAATTGCAGTCGACAGGAATGAAATTTGGTTTCAAGTCTCTTTTGCTTTTCAATCCATTGCTTGGACTTCTTTTATTTTGATGTCAGGATGAAAACGTTTTGTATGATCAAATTCTTTCGAAGCATGGACACCCCTTGGGCTGGAGTATTTCCCATTCAATGACTCGGAGTCTCGACCTCTTTGAGAAGGGGAAATTTTTTTGATAATATGCAGTTCGCGTGTAGAAATTCCAACGCTTAAAATGTCTGCCACCAGAAGGCGCTTCAGTGTGAGCAAGTGTGAAGTGACGCACTGAGCTGTTGCTTTGCTATTTGGGTGGTCAACAGCTTTTTTTTATTTTATAATCACGAAAATTTGAAATTACACGGTTTAAATAGCGTAAGCAGTGATTGGAAGTAAAACCATTGTTTTCGCAAAGACGCCTGGTTGTTGTGAAAATTGCAACATATGCATTCGCTAAAAATATTCTATCAGGAACTTCCATAAATGCATTATTTTTTTAATCAGGCAAACTTATCCTCAAGAACGTTTTTGCTAATTTTAGCTTTCAAGATAATCGACTTTACAGTACTGATTATATGCTGCTCACTGAATTTTTTTCTGAACTTGTGTTAACATTTCACTATCCGAAATGTTTGTGCTTATGAAGTTGCATTTATGTGCTTTGTATGCAAATAATTGCGACAATTGGTATTTTTTCCCGTGTAAAATTGGTCGTTCACTATCCTGTTATTTGTTACAATTTTTAAAATGTCCCTATTTTAAAAAAAGGTCAATAAATCATAGAGGGTTGCATGACCTTTTTTTCTCCAATTTTTTTGTATAAAAGAGTCATTTTTAAATCATAAAAAATAACACATAGGCCTACATGTATTTGATCAATAAATTCGGAAAAGCAACAGGGAAACTCCTGTTTTCTGAGATGGCATACATTTTTTGAAATTTAATTTTTAAATTTAAATAAGCGAGACATTTTCACAAAAAAATGTAGCATTTTACAGCAAGTATTTGAAGCAAAACTAAAAGTACTTTAATCCAGTGGATTTTTAGATCCAGATACCTCTCTAGCATATGCATTTTTTTATTGATTATTTGTGTTAGGTTATATTTGCTCCAGTAAACCTGGTTATTATTGTACAGATGATGTTTCCCAGCTGTTTTCTTAGCTAATTGTATCCATTAACTTTCAATTTACAAGATGGATTGGTGGAGTTCTACGATACTGAAGGGCAAATGGAAACGACATAACATTTGTATACGGGGGGAAAACCTTTCTAACATTTACATGTTTTTTTAATAATTGTGTTTGGTCATCTTTACCCCAGTGAACCAAAGATAATAGTGTACGCTTGATATTTCCCAACTGCGTTCTTAGCTAATTGTATCCTTTTTTTTTCTTCAATTTACAGGATGGATTTTTGGATTACTTCGATACCGAAGGACGCATACGAAATAGCATTGTTTGGCCATCGATGAAGAATTTTTTCTGCGGCTTTGCGGCTGGTGCACTCGGGGTCTTAACCATTGGAGCTTTCTTGACGTCCGGGTCTTGAAACATGGAGAGAAAAACTGAGCTGTAACACCGACTGTCTTAGTATGCCGCCTATTCTTGTTTTCGTCAGATTTTTTGCGTTATTTTTTGTACATATGTATCGATGTCTTTATATGTATAACTCACGAATGCTTTAATTTTCACCCATTACTTACTTCATTCCTAGCAATGGTTTCTGCGTTGCACACATGCAAAGTTTTCATCGTTTTCGTTTTCCTTCGTACGTTTAAAAAGGTATTTCACGATTGTTCCCATTTTCACCCAATTTTTAGTTATTTCTGCAATTGTGTGGCGTAGGCCTTATCTTTCACGATTTTCTTTCTTTTTTTACGTTCAAAAGGGTACATTTTTTATACAATGCTTAAGACAAGCACTCGATGGCTGTACAAGTAATGTCCCATTTGCAAACAAAACTAATTTTAAAACGGTTTACATGCATATTCGAGTTAGGTTTCTAAACAAATTCAAGCAGTGAAATAACGATTGCAATGTTCTACTACAGTTTTCAGTTTACAGTTTTGGTTTTAATGTACTAAAGAGTACATTAACCAACGTCTCTAGATATGAAAATGAAAACTGTAGAACATCAAGAAATTTCCTGAAACAGGCCTAAATGTAATGCATGTTCATTGCTATGAATTTAAGCATAATTTCACTGCTTGAATTTGTTTAGAAATTTACCTCGAATATGCGTGTAAACCGTTTTAAAATTAGTTTTGTTTGCGAATAGGAGATCACTTGTACAGCCATCATTTGCATATCTAGAGACGTTTGTTAATATAATAATAAAGTACAATCTACTGTAATAAAGAGTACATTAACAAACATCTTAGCTATGAAAATGAAAACAGTAGTAGAACATCTAGAATTTCATGTAAGTTTTAATTTTCATAATTAGTTTTTCTCGCAAATCGGGCATTGACTCAAATGCTGTTTTTACAGAACGAAATCTGTTTTTGATGTTTAGAAGGTTTTTGCTTTAAATTCATATTACTTTGTTTTATTCTTAATGCGCTACCAAAGTCTGCAAATTGGCGCAGCTGCTAGGATAGTTTTAATTGAATTTTATATTTTACGAGTTGCATTGTTTATATTTTACTTGATTCTCATTGAAACGTAATATAGTTAAAGAAGCCTATTACACAACGTCTTTCAAATACATGCCACAATTTGATGATTTATTGCTATTGTTTGTACGCTATACTTGGTATAGAAACTGATGTGCTTAGTGTAATTAGTTAGAATAAGAATATGACGAAATGTTAGTATTCACATAGAAAAATGCAATAGCTTTGTATTTTCAACAACTAATTGTTTCTTTTTTAATACAGAAATAAAGCCAATTGTCATGTCACAGTGAATAATTTGATAGTTAAAAATCTCCAAAACTACAAACCTTAACATCTAGCAGCTGTATCTGATCAGTTAATCTATAAGGTGAGTTGACGTAATTAATTAGTTTTCTTCATATTTAGATAGAATCTTTCTTACCCAGCTTATTATGACATTAAAGCTTGCAATTTGGAAAAATCACATGCAGAAGAAATACATTTATAATTTCCAAACCTTAATGCAGCTAATTGTTTGCTAACCTTCAAATTTTAAAAAATACAGCCGATTTCTATCATCTGGATATCACCCAATTCTTGTGGGTCATGCTTAATAGTTTACTAGTACTACAAATTTCAGATTTATATTAAGATGAAGTATCTGATGGGAAGAAGTAACTTAAGTTGAGGTTTGTATTTCCTTTATTCAAAAATAACAAGTGACAATTTCAAAATGCAGTTCTCAATTTAAACATGGACTGATAATAGTGTAAACATTCGCTAACATATCATAATTGTGCATGAAAATCTTGTATTACTTAAACGGAGATTCTAAACTTAATATCCCACTGCATAATTTTTCATACCACTGCATTTATAACACAAGTGCAAAAAAAATGTATTTAATAATTTATTGCTCAAGATAAGCAACGTGTGTTGTGGATGGAAAAAAGTCAAACCCAAATGCATTCCATACAACTTAAGATGAATATCCGATATATTTGTATCAAGATAAACATTACATAACTAAGCGTGTCTAAATCTAGCAGTGTTCCTTTGGTGCAGCGTTACAAACCGCATTGAGCACAGTCAGGTCCGTAATAATCATTCAGTCGTTTGCAACAACTGACCACATTCCGAAATGTTTTCACTCGATACGAAATTTTTCATTTTGCAGTGTTATACTTTTATGTTCAGTCGCTGATGTTCGTCTGATCCATTTAACTTCGGATAAAGGTTTTGCCCCTGTAAACAAACGGTAACAAGAATTGAGTTAGCATCACGTGACCATTATTCACTAGGTTAATAAGTTGTTGAACTGATAATTCTGCTTGCGTTATGGTCTTCCTTTCGACGTTTTCAGGCTCTGGTCGGGCTCGATTGAGCACCTTCAGGAAGTCCGAGGTTTTGGCACGCATGCGTGAATGGATGTAAACCTGAATTATAGAAACGTATCAGTAAACTGCTCGATTTTTTTTTATTTTCGGAAAAATTGGGAAATGTTGCAAACGTACTTTGGAACACTTGATGTGATAATGAAGATAATCCCTAAAAATGTGTATCAAGTTGATGGTGTTGTTGCGGGCTTGTTTATTGGTATGACGAGGAAAGAGAACTGCAAGCGAAAGGTACTTTCGTCATTCGCGAGAAACTGATAATTCACGGGATTCAAAAACGGTTGTTTCCCTTACCGAAGGTGACATATCCGATGTTGTCCCCGACACATGCGTCTGTGTCTTGCAACTCCATCGGAGGTTCTCGATGACTAAAAAGGACCTGAGGAGAAGTGTGACTGGCACGACGTCCTTCCTTGAATTCCTGAAAGATGAGTTATACGTTCGTGACAACCATTGAAATACTCATTCGGCATTTTTTACTAAGGTAAATGTGACGTTGTTGATTTGTTTCATAAGAATTAATATCTTCCTTAGATCAAAGTTTTGCCTACCTGCATAAAAACTTTGCCTATAATGACATCATCTTCGTCTTTGAATACCGTACTAAACACTACAGTGACACGATCGGGTTTGGCTTCCACGTACCTGCGGATTAAGGTCAGGATTGATTTAACTCGTTTTAAAAACTCCTTAAAACACGAAAATAATTTAAACCTACATGGTTTCATTGTCCCTGTAATGAATAACGGCTCGTTTTTGGCCTTCCTCTCCTTGCTCTTGAAATTCAAAGTACTTCTCGAACACGGACGCGAAGCAGTTGCGCTTTAAGAGACCGGCCTTTTCGATTAATTCTTCGTACTGAGCGGGGATCGTCTCCAAATCGAACAACAAGGTAACGTTGTATCCTAATGTAAAAAAGTCCAGTATCAGAAAGAGGTCAACATCGTATTTTCTGACACAATCTATCCAACGAATTAAATAATACCATCTTCCGGGGTTGTCAGTAGAGACCCATATTCCCTCTTTAACAGCTGTTAAAAACGAATAATTTAACGGTTTGGTCACCGCAAAGTTCAAGACTGTCGTGATTTTTCAACTCATTTTACTCACGTACCTCATCTGCGCCGTGAGCTTGAAGTTCTTTATAAAATTTCAACGCGATGCTAACCTGTGGAGTGAGAAATATTTGTTTTTCTTCTGCGCGTACAAAATATTGCGTAAAACTCGTATGAAAAGGGAATCTCACTCTGATTTTTGTCTTCTGTCCCTCGACACTCGATATGTGATATAAAACCCCATCGAAATCTATTTGCAAAAACAAAAACGCGCACATTATAGATTCATTGAATCTTCCAAATGATTCCTCTTAAATCTGTTTTCCTGCAGTTTTGACACAACACCAACCTGCTATAGTGATGTCCACAGCCTCTGGCTTCTTTCTGTAAAAAATGTACGAGTGAAGAATTCAAGCATCGTTTTATTATATAAAACACAATTTGGGACTGTACCAAAAAAGGACATCCAAATTAACTATACGTAGCACTCGATAACCTGACAAATTGCATGGAAACCAGCAAGGATTCGTCGCACAATTGCACAATATATCTTTAGAAAGACTGCATGGCCTAGTTTTTTTTAACATAATTTATTTAGCATTATCAAACGGTGTGTTAACTACCATTATCAGACCATTCAAACCCTGTCCAATGTTGACAAACGAAAGTAACCTCATTTCCCACCAGTTTATTAGAATTTCTTTTTTTTAAAAAAAACGAAAGCTGGGAAATGCGAGAGTAGTTTCTGAATCTGATATATGTTTCCTTCACGGTGTGTTTCGAGCTAAATTTGAGCATTTATTTGAGGGATTTCGCAGATGTTTCATAACGCAAACGTCAGACGGACCCATGCAATGTCCAAAAAAACTGAAGCAAATCCCCCCGTCTCGATCGAAATCCCAACCCGATTTCGGCTTACTCACTTGGCCACGGCATTCTTGAATTTCAACGATAACGTGTCCTCTACGATTCTGTTGTTGATTTCTAACAAAATCATGGTGAATTAGCGCAAATAACGACTGTTAATCATGAGCACCGGGCAGAAATGACAAGGCGTGTCTCACAGGAAATGATATCTGATGACGTCATGAAAACCGAAGTGGGTTTTTTTTTTTTGCTAAACTGAAAGTGGAGAGCAGACGATTTATGCTTGCAAAGTCAATTTATTATAACATGCCGTACGAATCGATAACGATCGAAGATCATACCGTATAATTTCTGATTCATTGAAATATGTATAATGATATTTCGTGATACGTTTTAGCAGACCTGTTTCGCAGACGTCCGCATCAACGTCGTTTCTGATTGGCTGCTGCCCTCGAGAAATCCTGGCGCTGATTGGCTGGTGAAGTTCCAGAACACCCCTGGCGCCATTTTGATAAAGGTATAAATCGTTGACATGATGTAAATTCATTTTGATTTTGTTTTATTTGTCACCGGTGATACGTGCGTGTGTTTCGGGGAATAGCGCGATTAGCTACGGTGAAATCAACCCTGCAAACTCATCCAAATGTAACCTGTAATGCTAGAGCGGATTCCGGTGAAATGTAAGTAATGTTATGACATGCGTGAGCTGCATGTAAATTATAACTCTTTGGTTCACATGTCTCGTGAACGAATTTGCTGAATTCCAAAATTATTGATGGATATCATAAGCATACAAATGTCATGTATTAATCTGCATGACATTGCCACTATCATTACATCTTCGTTACTTGATTGTCAGCCTGGCAAACATTCTATTTCAGTTTGGCTTGCATGATCATTAGTAAATGTCATTCTCTGAAGGTAATGACGTCAGTAATGATCGTATAAGGACTGTTGTGCAATCGATAATACTGTCAACACCAGCAAATACTTACCAGTAATGCTAGTCGTGTATGGGCAACACCGGATTATTTCATCTTTGGAGATTGATAGTTTTGCTGACAATGCAATATCAGTATTACTGACAGTACTCGAGTGCACTCACTGACTATAGGTTTTACCAGAACTTTAAAAAAACTGGAGCCGATGGTTGTCTCGTGTAAAATTTCTCGATTCGGTGGCTACTTGCATATCCTAATTATATAATCAGTCATTTTGTACATGATGTGCTAATTATTAGTTTGTTTATTTTAATATTTATTATCTTAGGTAGAAATTGCAGTATTTATCATTAAAATTATTCTTCATCACTCGCATGTCTTTATGAGAGAAAATATGTCTATTTTCTTTAGATTTCATTTTAAAAATGTACCGAATATTTTTTTTTCATTTTATTTTAAAAATTGGACACTTCCACAAGGTTGAACGAACAATTGCGAACAAAATCCATTTCATTGAGAATTTTTCGTTTTGGGTTTTTTAGCCAAATGAGGATTAAATTGGGAGTTGTAGCCTTGTCTGCCATCGGGTGGTGGAGATAGTGGACGATCTTCCTCGACTTTTTCCCCTTTTCTTTTTGCAAGTAACTGAGCGGCCTTCGTTCGTTCCTCCTTCTCTCGCCTTAATCGTTCGGCTCTCAATTGTTCAATTTTTGTGGCTTTGTCTTCTTTTCTGTCCTCGTCACTACTTTCATCCGAGGAGCTGGAGTCTCGTTTGCTTTTACGATGGCTCTTCTTGGAATGCTTCTTGCGTTTCTTTGATTTGTGCGTGCGATGAGACACCTGCAATTTATATCCGCGAGTTTTTTTTGAATGAATACGATTGTTCCCTAGACTCATTTTTAATTCTGTAGAAACTTTCGAAGAAAAATGCTTCGAATACGGTCGAGTGAAGACAATCTGAAGTATCAAAATCTTACCTTGGCAACATATGGACTAGAAATCTTTCGTTTCGTTTTTACCGAACTCGAACTCGGACTTTTCTTCTCTATGAGATCCAAATATCTACGCACGTCTTTCAAGGGATCGAGAAAACCTTTAGCTTTCGTGCCGGTTTCCTCGCTGCACACAAAACCCGATACCGAAACTAAAATTAGTACGTGAAAAACTGCACTGAAAAATCAGCAATGGTAATGAGACCAACGTTTCAGGTTTCCCAGGGACGAATCTCCGTTCCTCGGCCGATTTTTGGTACCATGGTTGCTGGTCTACAGCAAAGATAACGAAATCCATATTATTATTATTATTATTTACTTACAATTAAAAACCAAACTATATAATCTGAATATCTAATGAGTTGTGAAAACTTGAATTAAAAAGCATCATAGACCTACCTTTAATGTCAATCTCACTTTGTCCAAGATATGTTAATATCCCAATGCTCTTTTCATATTTTTCCTGCTCTTCCTTCTTCTCTTGCTCGTGTTCTTTATTCACGCCCCAACTCTTTTGCTATCACATTGATGAAGTTGACTATAAGTAAACGTGTGAAATTCATTTCACCCGGATAACCATTAACAAACAAACAGTTTTACCCCTTCTTCTACAGCAGCGAATAAATTGACGTGAGTTTTATCTTCACTGGGAACTAAGCTCAAAGATTCATTGGCTTCTGCGTTGCTAGGCTGTTCTCCAATCCTCTGTTTGGCTTGCTCTCTGAGGAAGCGAGTCCTTGCCTCTTGTTCCTGCAAGTTAAATTGAAAAATCAGGCGAGATACTGATGTGTTTTTTTAAATTTTTATAATAAAATTATAAAATTGTATTACAGCGAGCTGAATTCGCCTTTGCTTTTCTTTCTCCTCTTCGGCAGCCTTCGCTTCATCTCTTCTAACTCTAGCGATGTTTTCTTTCGTTCGCACATGCCAACTATTATAAGCGATATAAATTGAAATTTAACGAAAATAAACCGCGGCGGAAATCGGAAATGAAATGTGAAAAACGAAAATAATTGCCTTTTCTTTGGAAGGATATTCATGGCTCCGAAGTGAAAACGAGCAGATGATGATATTGGGTCACGCCTTTCCAGCGGAGGGCTCCGAAATGAGCCAATAAGAGCGGACGTGCGCGCAGGGGTTAGCTGTCTCCCATAAACTTCTCCTTTCCAACGGAGGACTCTAAATTGGGCCAATAAGAGCGCAGCACCGGAGCTCATTGATAGTTTGTTGTCCACATTCAATTTCACGGTAGACCTTCCATACTGATGTAAAAACTCCTGTTTTTGCTGACACTTGTTTATGATCTGATTTTGTATGCAACTTTCACCTTCCTGCCTTTCTTTCGTTTATAAGGTGATTTACCATGTCTCTTAATCGAGTTGAATCCGGGGGTGATTATGTTGCGTCGGATGATGATGATTATCCTGAAGAAACCGAACCAGAATCAAGACTGAAAACTGGAATTGTTTTAAAGTAAGTTTTGGACGATTGTTGTTTTTACGTTGATCTTGAGCCCATTTTATTTCATTTTCCACTCTTTGTATGCTTTTTATTAGTGATCTTCTTACATCGAAAGAAGTTACCTTTGAGGTAGACGAGGTGCCAGAAATTGTTGAAGAGAAAGACATATCGAACAATTACTTCGATCAAGAGGAAATGTTGAAGTATTTGAATCCGTATGCTGACTCTGATGAAGATGAGGATAAGGAGAACGTAGATAAAGATGACGATAGAACTCCTTACGAAGTACTCGCTAAGAAAATGCAACCGCTAACGCATGATAAGGGAGTTTTAAAAAAGGTGTTTCTGGCTTTTGATGATCAATTTGAATTTTATCTCGAATACGTCTTTTTGTACACTCTTGTGATTGCATTTTTTTTCTTCCAAATCTGCATTGCGTATAAAAAAAAAACCATCTTGCAGACGTCGTTGTAATTATCCTCAGTTAAAACAAATTGTTGATTTTACTTTTCATCGGGTTAGATTGTTAAAGAAAGCCAAGGATGCGTTGTTCCTGACGGTGCCGTCATAACGGTCCATTATAACGCTTACATCGAACTCATCGATGAGCCTTTTGACTCCACGAGGCTTCGATCGCAGCCGTTTAAGGGGAGGTAATCAAAACTTTCTAAAAGATCCGATTTTTGGAAAATTCCAGCATCTGATGTTGTTTTTTGTGTGTGTATTTAAGTCTTGGGGCAGGTGCGATGATTCCGGGGTTGGAAATTGGCATTCTGTCGATGAAGAAACACGAAGTCTCTCGCTTTTTGGTTCATCCGAATTACGCGTACGGGCCGATAGGTTGTCCTCCTAGGATTCCTGGAAATGCAGCCATTTTATACGAAGTCGAGCTTTTGGATTTCCTGGATTACGGAGCTGCGGCGTTGTTCGATAACTTGCCCGAGGAGGAACGACAGGAGGCGAAATTTGACATGATTCTGTCGGCTGCCAAAGCAGAACATTTGGTTGGGAACGACTGGTTCAGCAAGGGCACTTTTGGCAAAGCAATTATCAGGTGATTACGGCCTTGTATTAAATATAATCGATTAGAAATGCTTTCACGAAAATCTACATGTGTCATGTGTTACCTCGGTTTCAAAATTTTTTGTTTTTGCCTATGGTGTTCCATTACTCCGTATTAATTCCGTGGCAGTTTTTCTTAGGGAAATATAGCCCAAAATCCATAATTTGTAATGAATTTTTCGGGGAAAAAACTTCAGATTTCTCAACTGGCCTGAATATAAGACCCCCATGATCCCGTCTCTAATCGAGGGATTGACGCAAATTAATGACATTTTCTAGTAATGCTTTGAAAAAAGAAAATTTGACGTTAAATTATTTTTTTTTAAAAATCATTATGAATTTATTTTGCGATGAAGGTATTCCAAAGCGATAGGATTGCTCGAGAAATGCCGCTTGAAGGACGAGGAAGAAGAGCGAGCCCAACAAAGTTTGCTCCTCAAATTGTACTTGAATGCCGCGCTTTGTCGTCTCAAGTTAAGGCAGCCGATTAAGGCAATGACCGCCTGCAACTCGGCATTCCGCATTGACAGCGAGAACATCAAAGCTCTGTACAGGTGATACGTTAATCTGTTAACCATTACCTTTCGTTTGGTTTTCTTCAAATGCTGAGCGACCGCGTTAATGCAAATCTTCTGAAACACAGGAAAGGCTGTGCCAAAATGATGGTATCCGACTTCGACGACGCCAGGCGTTTTTTTTTAAAAGCCAGGAGAGTGGAGCCTAGAAATGAGGACGTCTCGAGAGCGTTGAAAGAGCTGGACGAAAGGCAGATGAAGTATCACGAGGTCACGAAGCAATGGTGCACCCGCATATTTTCGTCCGATGCCAAGACGGGCAGCGCGACTGTGGGCGGCAAGGCGGAATCCGCGGTGGCGGACGACTTCAGAAGCGCGCTGGAAGATCGTCTGAAGGGTTTTTGCGAGGATGAAAATCTGGTCGAAATTCCGTTCAAGAGCACCCTCAGTGACGCCGAAATGGCTTGTCTGCTGGACATCTGCAAAGGAATGAATCTCGAAGTGAAAAAAATCAAAGTGGATGGCCAGTTGAAAGAGATTAAAATCATGAAGATTTTGCACGATGAGGAAGACCTGGCTTAAGAAATTCTCGTATCGGGGGTAAGCTTCCATTATACGATTTCAGTTTTGCATTATGCAGTTTTATGTTATTGTCTTTTGTTTTTCGAAGTGCATCAGATTAAGCAAAGCATAAAAATCTTTATGATGCACTTTCGTTGAAATACGCCTAGGGTTTATGGTCGCATTGTATTGCGCCTGTTCGAAAACTGAATTGTTCTGCGAGTTTGAGTTTGCCAAAGCCGAGTATGGATGTATAAGCAGATAATATTTGCATAAATGTGCAAGAATTATTATGAATATTGGATATACGCTCTGCATTGTTCCTAAAGTCCTATTCAACATATAGTCCATGCATTGATAGATTTCGTTTTGTATTTTTGCAAAAATAAATAAATGCCACTGGTTCGTTTTTTTTGTAGTATGTAAAGTTTGTTAGTAATTTATGTATTAAGGCTAAGAGCAGTGGTTCTCAAACACGTATCCCCTGGGAATATTTATAATAAAATGGGTGTAACAGTTTATAAAATGGTATATTATTATTTATAAACCTCCACATCTGGATGACAACAAACGCGTGATTTATTTGTATACGTTTCTTGGAGTTTCTGGAAGATGGTTGGTTGGCTTACATTTGTAAAACAACATTTTATGAAATGTTTGTATGATTGTTTTGAAAAACGTAATTTATGACTTATATCGATGCTGCGTACCAAATAAGAATGTACATTTTATTTGTGAGTTAGCACAGAATTACTTCACCTGATTTATCAGGTTTCTGGTTTATTGTTTTATGGAACTGACCACGATTTTATTGTAGAAATTCATTTAAAGACTCGTATCAGGGTTCTTCCAGACCTGGAAAACCAGGAATTGTAAGAAAAATTAAAGAGATGGAAAAGTGATTTTTGTGTGAAAACGTCTGGGAATTTTAATATAAATAATTCAAGTGAACGCAAGGACGTAAATTGACCAATGTCAATATCATTACTTTACCATGACCTTCATGTGAACGCAAATAAAAGTAGTGATGTTAAATTTTTCTGACTTTTCAATGTCTATTCAGGTGTCTTTTTCAATATTGGCATGCAGCATCAATATAAGTCTTGAAGCACTTATTTTGCATCTTTGGTCAGGGAAAGTTGTACAGAAAACAGGAAAACTTAGGGCGAAGTCTGAGAAGTTGAAAGCTTCATTTCTGGGGGAAACCATATACATGTAAGTTGATGCTACCCATAATGCTACATATTCAGAGCGGCAAACAAGTCCTACATGTCCTAAAAAAAGGTCCTTAATATTCTTTTAAATGTCCTAAAACTACTTAACAATTCGACATTGAAACCGTTTCAAATTATCACATATCCCGTGTTTGGCAACACTGCCTGTATTGAATTTATTAAATGTGGAAGTTGTTTCGTTAAAAAATGATTGATCAAAACTAATGTTAATCACTAAAACGAATAAAGAATAAAATGATGCATCCTAAAAATATTTCACTTTCAAAGAAAGAAAAAAATCCTAAAATCGCCACCCTGAATATACATGTAGCGCAGTAATGATTTCTCGAGTTTTTGGTAGAAAACTTTTTTTTTTGCTGAAATTCAAAATTCCCACCAGATTAGACCGACTTTATGTCCACCAGAGTGCTCTGCTGTCGCCTTCGGGGTGAATGTTCTTCATCCAGAGTCCAACCCAAACCTCCTCTGAATTCCCTCCCTCTGACTCTCTTGCCGCTCCAATCCATTCTTCTCATCTGCTGCCGGCGAGTGAATCGGGAGTGAGTAAAACGGTTCAGGACGTGCGTGTTAACGCATTTAATCCGGCGTTATCAGGAGGTTTTATTCTCACGATTGATCGCGCATCACCGAGGCTCCTCTGACTGATGTTTATTCAGCAGAGGCAGATGCAGATGCTTGCTGGTCCGCTCGTTGCATAACTTTTTTTCTACCCCCAAAAAATATGCGAACTTACCGGCTTTTTCTGCTGCGCTCTTTAATTGGCCGGTTTCGTAATCGGCGAGCGGCCAACCATGTTGCCTCCGTCGCGAACAATGAATCAGCGGGCGTCGTTAAGCCAGTTGCATCAAACTAACAGGGAGCTGTTACAGTTAACGGCCATCATCTCCTCCTCCTTCTTCTTCTTCGTCTCTTCGTTCTTCGAACGTTCGCACGCGCACGTGGTCGAATGCTGACACGTGCCTCCGCGCTCGCGCCTACTCCGCCTCTCATTGGCGCATTGTTTGGAACTCGGGAATCCAAGTTTTCGAATTGGACGTTCTGGACCTTGTGGATCATTTTTTTATTTTCTTCTTCTCCTTCTTGATCAACTTTTTGATTTGGGTTCATCGCGGTTAGTGACCGAAAATCCGTGGAAGTATGGCTCGTGGACGTGGGAAAAAGGAGGTGGCGGTGGGCAGTCGCGAAACGGAGCCGCTGAACGGACGCAACGGACAGGACGATGGCGTGAAATTGAAAAAGGAATTGGGCCTGGTGGACGGAGTGGCCATCATCGTGGGGGTCATCGTGGGCTCTGGGATATTCGTTTCTCCCAAAGGCGTCCTCAAGGAAGCCGGATCGATAGGTAAGGAATGAGAATGAATATTTCAATCTTCTTTAAATGGTGCACGGATTGACGTGTGCGGTGGTGAAACGGCGATTCGGGGGCAGGCGATGGGGATCCTTTCGTCCCCCCTTCCCTTTGCACTTTTAACTTCGATCATTAGCTGATGTAATCGGGTTACCAATGCCCCCTTCCCTACCGAGAGGAATTTTTAATCTACTCTAGGGAGAATGTAGGCCTAAATATTTAAAAGAAGACTAATTGGGCTTGTAAAGGTAGGGCAAGTGGATAAGATCTCCAAACCAGAATTCAGCTCATTGAATAATTTATTCGAAATGCGATGTCAGATTAGAACGGTCGAAACTGCTGTTGAAAAGACTTGCTTAATTTGCTGAAACATTTTTTTAAAAATATGTTAGGCCTAATTTCCCTTCTGTTTGGTCTCTTCCCACATATTTACATTCGTACCGTGAATATGCTAATTAAGGTATACCCTTGCGAGCAAAGAAACTGGCCCACCTAAAGGTATTAAAAAATATGCGTTTTGTTCAACAGGTAGGCTAGATATCCAATGTAAAATCGGACGAGCTCGTTTTGTAAATAAAGTTATCACTCTTTCATATGTGCCTACAATTTGACTAAAATTCCTAATCAATTTCTCAAGTAAAACAAAATACAATTTAAAAAAAAAATACTTATGGGTCAGTTATGGTATCATTTAGGTTTCCAAAGGCAGGACGAGCTACATGTATTATTACCGAATTTGCTCCAAACTAGAATTGAACTAGAATTTATTCAATAATCAAGATGCAATGTCAAAACTGTTGAAAATACCGCTTTTGACAACTACTTGTAGAACTACATGCTTATTTTGAAATATGGATAGGCCTAATTTCCCTAATGTTTTCTCTCCTCCCACATTCATGTATGAATGCTGTGATTATGCCAAGCTGTTCACCAAGTAATAAGTAAAACTTTTCAATTTTTCCGGGCACAGACCGGATCTAGTTTTTCTCCGATCTTTCCGTCTATACATGTAGTATATCACGGGTTACATGCTATATGATATGGTGCAACTTATATTAATTAACATTGCGTTAGCATGCCTCATTGCTGTCACATACATGTATATGAAAAGCAAACTTTCTCGTGTTTTCGCTCTTTGTGCGGCTTGTGCTACATTTGGAGACGATTTTTTTTATCTTGTTTTGACGATGGTGAAGGTCGCATTTGTTTTCTCCAGAGTCTAAAGCTTTAATAACAACGAATGCGAACAACGTACAGTTTATGCTAAATTTAAGTGCTGAATGCATGAAGCGTTCTTATGAAAATTCTTATCACTAGCATAATTGTCCACTAAAGAAAACGACAATTTCCTTAGTTCTCGTTTGCATAAAAATAAGAGATGTTACATGTACCAAGACTCGTCTAGTAGCCTACCACCCAGTAGATACTTTTAAATATCTTAATTTTCCTGAAATAATCTAATTTGTTGAGTCGTTAATTTTATTTCAAGCTCACGTTTCATGAAATCATCCAAGTTCTTGAAGATTTAATGAGAAGTGAGCTTCATGCAATACACGTTTAAATTAGTAGGCTATGCGTTTCGCTTTACTTAATAACCCAATTCACATCAACAGGTAGTATAGCTTTTATTTCAAAAAAAGCTAGCATTAGATGGTCTGTTAAGGGCTTTTATTTCCTTTATTTCGTAAGCAATATGATTTGTTGGGTTTTTCTAGCAAACAAAATCTTCTGGACGACATTTTGTTGGTTTTAAATATACGTTAATGGCTGAGTTTCCTCAGTTGATTGACAGTTTCCAGTGCAGGTGGTTTATGGTTAAATTAGACCCTTATAAGTGTAGGCAATATCTGCAATTTTTGGAAGTTGAATTGTAGTACTTCTCGATATTAATCAGTTTCGATTAATAGCGAACGCATCTGCATTACAATGCAGGCTTTGGGATGTGCTGGTTGGTAATTTGATTTTTTTTGTTGGCAGGAACGAAAATCTGCCGACATGCTCCACCGTTGACTTTGCAACCATAAAATATGTAATTTCACGCGGGTTAATTGATATTTGTACATGCATTACTACATCGATGATTAAATTGATCGATCGAAGTCCAAGCCTGCTTCGTTGCTCCACGTGTCACAGTTGGTCGCTGATTTACGACGGCATTGTGCACCAAATTATGGTCATTTTCACATATTTGTTGTACAGCATGGATGTTTGGAATGCTTTGAAAGCCTTGACGAGATTATAAAATTTGACCGGGGAAATACTTGGCAACATCAACCAGATAACGACCACTTTGGGCCGTTGCTATAAAGACCATTAGCGCCATGTTGTGCAGCTGTTCACTTCACTATTAAATAGTTTCCATTCGTACTTTAAAAAAAATTAGCTCTCGTAGTGTGCTGTACAGTGTATCGGGCAAAACAATTTTCAAAGTGTTTCGAAGTTGAGCTGAAATTTCCCTCGATGTCCATCAGTGTCAAATGCGTGTTTTCTGCTTAAACATTAAAATGAATTGCCTTAGACATTCTCGATAAATATTGCCATGCACTTCTCGAAATGACAATACATGTAGCTATACAGAGAATCGATCGTTTCCTCGTAGTAAAATATATTTTGGGGTAGGAAGTGCAGGTTCTGGAAAATACTGCAAGAAGCTAGATTATTGCACGCATGTTGCGTATTATTATGAAAGATGATGCAATACCTATTTTGGACCTTAAAAAAATGAGGGGGAAAATCTCATCATGAGACGGATCTTGTGATAACAACAATGTAATGTATTTTAATCAGTTATGGCCGGTTTTACCAACGCTGGTCGAAATCTGTGGTTAGGTAACCTGTGGTCAAACTCTGACCACAGGTTAACC
>JAQIXS010002240.1:0-23920 GCA_034700785.1 Rossiulus vilnensis
GTCTGGTTTTCGAGAAACTAGAGCCCAATCTCTACTTTTTGGGCATCCCTGTAAATGGGCTGCTCTTATTGTGGACATTTGTAGACATTGTAACATAACAAAAATGTCGTTAACGGTTACAGGACATGATAATTACAACAGTTTCAAGCATATAAAAGGACAGTTTCCTAAAAATACAACGGGGAATTTTTATCTAATACAATTTTAATAAATGCACTTGATGCATAATAAAGTTAATTGTGGAAATTAATATGCATGGTTGCATTATGGATAACTTACTTTCGTTGTTATCAAGCTATTAAAACAATTGACATTAACGACTCCTTTGCATTAAAACTCTTTTGAAACCTGCATGAAAACTGTTATCAGTATAATTGCGATAACAGAGCGTTATCAATCCGTTCGGTTTAATTGTTTCTTTTCCCCACATTGTTAGTTCTGAAGCTGCTTGATTGTTGTCATGCACTCCTTTCATCATTTTATTAGCAAAAAAATGCAAAGCAATAAAAGTATACGGATGTCCTCATTTAACTATATTATAAAACTCCACTGTTTGACATATCACCTGGATAATTATTTTCACCTGAATGATTTGTCTTTGTAAAAAAAAAAACCAACCTTACCAGCTTGAAAACCTTTTGATTTTTCCATAAGGCCTTCATGTATTTTCAAATCGACACACAAAACAATACATTACATTCTAGTCTGTTCAAAACTAGAATACTGAATACTGCAAATTGAAATGTACCAATATAACGAAAGAGCTGCTATAAGCTGAAAATTTGATTGGTTTTGGTTTAGTATATTCTAGTTTTGAGCAGGCAATTGCTTCGCAACTGGCGTTTTAAGCGCAGAGGTCGTGTCCAAATTCAGAGGTATCTAACCAGTAACTCAAATTATCTCCTTTTTGGACGGCAGAAAAAATGGCAGTGGAGAAAACGCTTTAATTTTAGCTCTAAATAATAACAATTGCCTGCCAGCCATTGTTAAGGGTGAGAGAAAAAGTGGAAAACATTAAAAAAATGGACATTTTATTAATGTGACACGGAGGTTCTCAAGAAAGCATTTTAATGATCGCAATATGTCTATTCCAAAAAATAAAATAGATAAAGTAGTTTTATCTTAATATAGGGAAGAGGGGAGGCAACTTGTTTCGATTTGCTAGCCTGCAAAGTGCTCGATAATAAATCCCTAATAGGCGTTTGATAAATGACATTCCCGATAATTTGAAAGCAGCTGGTGGTCAAAATTAAAATGTGATTTTTCCCCCCCCCCCCATTTAGCTGGAAGAGATCCATGGGTGGAAACTGTTCTGTGTTATTGTCTGAATTAAAAGTAGGCCTACTAGGGCAGTTTTTGCACGTCTCAATGACTGGCTGTCCATTTATGAAGATGTATTTTGAGTAAGAAATGAATTAATTCTAAGACGGGAATAGTGCAGTGAAAATGACACTTTTCATTACCTATTTTTATAGGCTAATTCTGTGAGTGGTCGTCCATTAATGCCATCCAAAGATTGAGTGTTAAGGATTTCAATTTCTAGATTCATTATATTGTTTCTCAATTGGCCAAAATGTCATGGAAACTGAGTATTTTTCCATCTTGAAAAAAAATTATTCAATCTAAATATGAAACCTATTATTTTTAGTAATGATGATGATGATATTTTCACGTCAGCGGTAGTTTTACTAACTGCTAATTAAAAGGTTTGTTTTGCAAAAAGCCAATTAAAATTACAGAACATTAATGATAACAAAATCAAAGTAGAAAACCTGTTCTTTCGATAAGGTCAGCAAATGCCCTATTTTGGTTTGTATAAAATAATTACCATTATTCATACATTGTACGTTAAACCCATTTTCGTATACACATGTTGATACCATAAGAATTGCTCCTTAATAGCTTGTTTAATATTGGAGCAGACACAAATTAAATTACTCGTTAAACTGCTTTAAGTTAATTGCTGGAGATACCCAGAAAAAAAACCAACGTTTAAACTGTTTATAAATATTAATTTTACTAGTAAAAATGGAAAAATGCAATTGTTATTAATAAATATCCCCTTTATGCCATCCTACGTTTGTTTTTGCTGCAATATTTAGTTCCAAAAAGTCAGGGAAATTTACTCTGTTGTTCACGGAAAGTCAGGGATAGTCAGGGAAGTGAATTTTGGACGAACCCTGACGTTTTTATATTTAAAAAACCCGTTAGTTTAAAACGAAGCATGCATTTCTGACACGTTCAAATAGCAAAATTGCCCTCAATGAAGCTAATTAATCTAATGGCAGTTTTGCAATTCAGAAAAAGTTATCTTACAAAACTAATAATTATAAGCAATCTGCGATACGTAAAAAAGTTTGAATATTGAAGCAAACTTGTTCTCTTTTACGGTAGTAATTATACATGCACATATAAGGGGAAAAACTTGTCTAGAATAAATTTCAGATGATCAGTTAATATATTTGGGCGTTCTTACTTAATTAAAGTCAAAATATGCGCATATCATTGCAAAACTGGTCAGAAAATATCTACTGAGGGATATTAGCAAATTGTGGTTTTGAGGTTAAAACGTTGTGTGAAAAATGCTTGGGATTTAAAGATATAGCTTTGTTTTATTGAAAACTAATGCGAATCCACACGACTGACCTGAGGTCACATATCACTGATAAAGTGTGGCACGATTCATGACCACAATCTCCAATTAGCTTATCTCAGGTTTCAATTTGATGTCATTTAATATTGAATCAGGGACATTGTCATCAATTCTTGGTGATTTTCTAAACACCACTGGTATAAAAGTGTTTCAAAAACATTCACTTGTAACTTGTAATTTTACTCCATTACACGTTACCATATCAAGGGTGTTGTACAAGAGGTTTGTACCACAAAAATATCAGTACGGTATTCTACTTGTAATTTCATGTTCAATTCATACAAGTGAATAGTTTGGTTGAAAGTGCAGTATAGTGTTTGTTTTTAAAGAATTTAATAGCCAAGCAAGTGGCAGTAATGATAGTGACAGAGGACTAGAAGTAACAATTGGTAATAAAGTACATAAAAGCAGCATAAATTCCAAAATTTAATGAATGATTTAGGTCAAGCCCGACCCAAAATACTTATTATTATTGCTAAATATATTTTCCCCCATGTCCACAATTGTTTCAGTTATATTTTATAAATTGAAAATATTCCATTTATTCATAAAAACCACAGATAAGTATAATAAATCCGCTATGAAACCTCCGAAGGTGGTTGCATAAGCAGCTTAACTGTTTTTTTTTTGGAAAAATTAGTTTAATTGTAGTTTTGTGGAAGAGGGCCGTGGACGTCCATTGTGGACAGCCCCTGTATATTAATGGGTTAAAATAGGCGTGATTAGACGTGGTTGGAAACCGCCATATCTGGCACTATTAGCCTAGATCCATTAAAGATCAACATCAGTAGTGTTGTTTATAAATTAATAATTAATTAATCGAGGCTCATGATTATTCAGGCATTTTACCATGTTTAGTATTATGCTCCAGTTTAAAAAAATGTTTGAATGTAATGATAGCAGCCCGAATGAAAGCCCTGGAGGGAAACCTGCCTGGTACATTCTCTATTATTAATTTTATTGAAATGAGCTGTGTGCTTTATTGTCCTCGCAATTGCATTCCTACTTCCGTTTAGCCTTATTGTAAAGGTTGCTCTTCTACAATGCTGACTCTTAGGTGGCATTGTTGAAGTCGGTCAGTGCACTTTGGAGAAGAACTTATGAATATTAAAAGACGTTTAATCTCACCTATCATGAAAGGAAGATATGAATCTCGAGGGGATTATCATTATTGCCGGGCTCTCCAATTTTATTCTGCATCAAGCATAGTGTGTTATAATTAAAATAGTTTCGTTTCCGTATTATTTCATCCTGTTGTCAACAGGAGGTCAGAGAGGAGGTCAATGGGAATTATGAGGGATCATTGGTGAAGGGAAACATAATAGGCCTACCGGAAGTACGGGACGGCAGTACGATATCCGTCATCTATGCGCAGGAAGCCGTTAATCTGCACTCAAAACAACAACAACAATAACAACAACGGAGCAGCTGAGCTGGGCACACAATGGGCATTTTTTGGATTTTTTCTGGAGTGGAAAATTCCATTTCTTAATACTTGTAGTTAGTGTAGTTAGCATAATTATAAGTAGCCATTTTTGGAGCATTTTCCAGAAATTTAATTTGTTTTATACAAATTAATTGTGTTAACATGTAAATGGGAAAATTCAATGGTAACACATTTTGAGAAAATTAAAAAAGTATCTATTGTGTAAACATGTAAATGCACTTGTATAGCAAGTCAATTTTGAATTGTTTTGTCATTTCATTATTTCTTATTCATATATGTACATTGCATCATATATGCATTGCACAATTAGTTTTATAAACTGTGCATTTTGACTCCAATGAGCCTGCTTTGGGGAAAATGTTATCTCTGGAAAATAATTAAGATTCAGAAATCATTACCTAATTATTCATTTCTTAACGTCACAAATCAGCATAAAAGAAATAGCATATGATCATCCATAAGTGATGCTGAATTTTCGGCAAATGTCGTATTCACGATAATTGAAAAACTATTCAACTGACGTCTTTTCTAAACCATGTTCTTGAGGTTTATAAACCGAGTAAGCCGTTTATTTCAACGTGTCTTAGGCGTGTGAATTACAACTCAATGTCTAGCATTTAAAAAAGATGCGGCCTACATATTCAATTATGGTATTAAAGGTGAATGGAGGAGGAGGTGTCTTTTGTGCTTATATCTTATGATTATCATTTCGGAAATTGGGGTTGCCGAACACGTATTGCATACGCTGCTATACTTAAAGGAAATAAAATTGCAAACAACAGCAGCTTGCAATGTAGGGAATATGTTACGTAGGAAATAAAAAATGTTTGCGACAGGTTTGATAAGGCCAAACGGAAACCAACTTGAGTGCTTTTGACATGTTGGACGTAAAATAATTGCTTTTACTCGATCTCTTTCGCTGTTCTGGGAATGCCATTTTTAGCTCCACTTTCTAAAGCAAATGCCTTCTGGTCTTCGTATAAAACAAATCATACGGTCTTTGGCTTAACCAAGGATCGAAAAACGATGCAGCTTCAAAAGCAAGTAATTTGATTAAACTTCACTATAAAAATGGAATTTCCCGAAAACAATAACAAGTCAAGAAATGGCTGCTGCACGGATGAGTCTTAAACACGTGTTAAGAACATGGGGACATTTAAAGAAAATAGAACAGGAAACGTTTTAGAAATTGCTACATTCTAGGAACATGCCTTAAGAACAGGGTGCATTTTAAGAAAATCGGGCATTTTGTAAACATATAGGCAACATGTGTTAAGAACAAGGGGATACTGTGTATTTCAGAATAATTTTAAAATGACTTATTTAAAAAAAAAATGCATTTTAAAAACATGTTGAAAACATATTGTGAGCATATTATGAAAAATGAGACGGCTTAAGAACATGTTTTCAGAAAAAAAAAACTTTAACAAGTTAAGAAATTTGGAATTATTTCTAAGAACATATTTATAGGACAGGAGACATTTTTATAAAATAATACAAACCTGTGTGAACTTGAAAACTTGTAAAGTTTCAAGTTGTCTACATATTAAATAACTCTGAACGTTTTCTAGACATGCTTTGTTTAAATTCACAACAATATTATTAATCTAAGAATAAATCGATGAGATTTATTTAATTTCTTAAAACATGTTCTGAATGTTTTAAAAATATCTTTTTACTAAAAAATATTTCGAATACTCATTCTGAATATATTCTAAGAAAGTTAGACAAGGTTTAATCTGTGAAGACCCAAGTTTTTTAGTCTAATCAATGTTTAATAAATTATTTTTTGGCGGGTTCAGCCATTTCGGATGCACCCTGTATGCTTCTGACACTAATTACTCCCTAATTTTCATGGCGTAAATCCGTTTCGGTTTTTAATGGAATATTTTATCACGTTGGCTGATTAGTAGTTGAAAAAGCTTATTTTCATTTTCTTCCCCAGTTGCAAATGTAGGCTGCTTATTATTGCCACGAACGTATTTATTATTCTTGTCAAGATTCGTATTTTTGCGAAATGCTCCAGCCAAAACCTCATTACGGGCCCACCTCAACATTTTCAAAATAATAAACAAAGGCAATGACAGATACTAATAATTTTTAATGACTAAGACACTGCATTTTTTCTTGTTTTCCCCCCACAAGCAATCACACTTTCTCACAGAGTCCCATTTGCATAATATCACTAATTCCGTTTTCGTGATAAGATTTCTTTACGAAACCTTCCAGCCTTGTATTTAAACCACTCAATCGTATAAATATCCCATTTGTGCTAGCAACCTGAGCAGCTATTCGACGATAAATATACAAAAAATATAAGCCATTCAGCCATGATTTTATGCTTTGCCATTGGCATTAATGATAAGGGGCTCGCACTGCGTAATTTCTGTAATTAAATGATTTTTATACCTCTATTAATCTTTTGTTCATGTGAAAAGTCTACTCGTGCTGGCAGGCCACTAATAATAAAGACAGTGTGAATCAGGTTTTATTTAACGTTGTAATTTATTAAGGTGGATTTCTACCCCCTCCCCTTCAAATGGTGAGAGTTCCTTCACCTCGTATTTAAAATTGAAATTTATATTTTTTTGCAACCCCTAAGTTTGAATGGCTATAAAGATATACAATGTTTGAATTCTGGCATATTTTATAAACTCATAAATTTCGACACTGGATGCTGGAAACAGTTAGTCAGTTACAATACCCACGACGTCAGGCATAATAAATGTGAACTTTTTTATAATAGCAATCCAAAGCTGTTTTACCTTCATGTAAATCGATACAAACGTTGTTAAAGAAAATTACACCGTGTACACCATGTGCCATAACGTTGAAATTCCGAAGACATGCTAGCATTGTACATGTAGCCAATAAAAAACCATTTAAAAAAAAATGTAAATTTAACAATAATGCGGTGTGGCCACTACCATTTTTGGACATTTGTTATTTACCATAAACATTGTGCATGAGCATTTTTTTCATTTGATTTAAGAGCTGGGTATCGTTAATTGAAGGGTGCCAACCCATAAGGTCGTAAGTGCCTCCCCCCCCCACCACCACCCCTTAAAAAAATTCATTTTGTCCACTAGGGAAATTCATCTAGGGAAAAATGATCAATTACAATAAATCAAACAGGGCCAAGCACACGGATGGGTCCATGAAATCTCGTCAGTGATTAAAAAAAACATGTTTCAAGCGCCAGTTTTTAAAAGAATGACATCAATACTGATGCGCTGCTGCCCTGCTTTCCACAAGAGAAGAGCGTTTTGAACGTTAATTAGAGGTGCAATACACATGGCACATACGATATTACGGAAAAGAGTTGACGAGAACAATTCTTTCACTACATTTTCGTTTTTTAGTCAATGCGTACAGCGTCCGATCTTGTTGTTTGAACGAAATCAAATTATTGATATCTATATTTCGCACAAAACTATTCAGACTTCCTCTTCTCCTTAAAAGTTTATTTTGGCACTTGGTAAGTTATTGGCACCCTTCAGTTTTCGTGTTAAATTTGCCACCATGTGGAAGGGAGGATTGAATGAGATTGAAATTTGACGAATTTCAACATGGAAATCAGTCGTGATAAGTCATGACATCAGTTTTTGGCTTTCCCTTCCCCTATTTTTCCATTGGCATTGTCTGACATGACTTGGCCATCAAGCAGCTTCTGGCATGAGGTTCATTTCCATCAGGAGAGGATTTCGCCATGCCAAGATAAATCTCCCGGGAATTGTAACTCATTCGTGCTCATATAATAAACATGTTGGGTGCATCTTTAATGCGCTTGTACCGGGAAGGATGGTCGTTAGGAAGAAGCCCACAAAATTGCATTCTTGTCCCCTAACTCCCCCTCCTCCAGTTCCCCCTTAGTTTGTGCCAACGTCTTCTCTTGGAGCTGCTAAAAATCTTGGGAAGCAAAGCCTATAATTAACGACCTGGATTCCCAACTTGTGTTTTGCGCCCCTTTTCATCGCCCTTACTATTTTTTCTCTCTTTTTTTTTTACTTCTTGTCTTCTGTCTTCAGTCTTCAGACTCCACTTTCCCTTGGCCTGTGCCGAGCAAGATCCCGTTATATTATCATTTCCAGTCTAGTCATTTAATCCAATAGCAGAGATGGGAAGAGCTTTTCAAAGAGGCAAAAGAGGTGAGGTGGTGATAAAAGGAAAACTAAGCCTGCAGGCCTGAATTCCTCATCCACTCATTTCTGCTTATTGACATGCCAATAAAGCCATCCTTGGATGATAGTCCCTCATCTCTCACCGCAATCTCTTTTACCATTTCCAATCATCCGACATCGTATTCCTACGTCATAGGGTTTAGGGGTAAGGTAGGGGGGAAGTGTAGGGGTCTACCCTAGGCTGTGCTTTAATGATCCAAACTGCAAATGCGCCCTAAAATGGGATAAAGATACGCCCTCACTACGGGGATCAAGAATTAACCCCTTCAGAACCCCTTCAGAGGGGAAGGGCCTGATTCCTGTTCCATAAATCCAATAGAATCCTGGAATATTCATGAGACGGGGGCCATTTCGCTGAGTTTATCTCATGAAGAAGCTCTTAACCTGGGGTCCAAGGACCCTTTGGGGGTGTTCCATGTTATGGATTTAAAAATATCATTCTGGGAAGGTGTCCATTGGCTTCCCCCATCTACCAAAGGCTCCTTGACACAAAAAGGTTTTAAAAATCCTAAGAACTATACTGTATATATTAGTGCAAATTATAAGGTTGTTCAAGAAACTGCGACAGTATTAAGACTAATTAGAACCTGGAGGATTGTAACCATTTATCTATTCAGTGCTTCACGGCGTGACAGTGACATCCTCGAAAGTATTAACCCAAAATGACTTCTGATAAATGAGAAACTTTACCACCCAGGTCTTAAATACTTTGGATGGCTTCCCCAGGCCCTCCCTTTTTCGCTACAGGGTCCCAAAATAATCCTTCTTGGACTTCTTTGGTGTGCAGAGTATCTATGTAAAGAAATATAACTGTCTATCCTGTTTTAGATACATGTATTTGAAGGTAATGACTCAAACCGTGCAGGTAAATCGGAACATTTTCCTACCTTAAAAGGATGTCTTTGAAAAACTAAAGAATAGGTCGGAAGGACAATTTCAATTGCCTTAAACGTTTTTGACATAAATTTATACGTGCGGCAAATTAACACGTTGTGATTACCTCGGGTAATTCTGAGATATAAATTGCGAATGAAGTCTAAAATAAGGACACGAAATCTGGACGACCTCCATAGGCTTTCATATCGATTTTTCCCTTACGCAATCGGTTACTATGATAAACGTCAACGACCTGCAAATTGAATTTCAATGATCTGTATTAATATTCCATTGAACGGTCCATCCTTGTGATAGCTATCAAGCATAATGTATAAATTTATTTGATGGATCGTACCCAGATTGCTTCAGACCAAAGATCTGACAATTTCATTTGAAATCCTCTGGGAAAACATGCGAAATCTGCTGCGTAATTACGTCTTCTATAACCTTTTCAAAAATAAAGATCCATATTTCCGGTGGAAGACTCCAGAATTGCAGAACGAAAACGCCTCATGACGGAGTCGCAAGATGACATTTGAAAACGCTGTCTGATATCATTATTATGAATGTCACTCACATTCGTGTAAGAAGTCTTTTCGATCGATGTTGCGTAGTAAATGCGAGGCCGTAATGACGAATTGCTGAACACTGAAATCGTTGAATGCAAGATGATTCCGACAAGAAAACAATTTTTCACTTTCGGAAAATGGATATGAAAATCTTGCGTGAACGAAATTCACGCGAAATGAAGCCGTTGAAAAATTGCCAACATTGACGTAGCTGACATAAGACATTTAGAAAAAAATAAGTTATTTTTGGCAAATTTCGGATGGAAGATAATTTATCTTTGTTGGGTCATAACCACTCGAGTGATTCAGGAAATCATTACTAAGTTGTACATGCAGTACTGCAATTTCATGTTTTATTCACTCAAACATTATAGGTACAGAAATGATTCAGTGAAAAATACGAGAATGTGCAGTAAAACCTGTAAAGATGACCACCTTGCTATGTAACTCACCTGTCTGTGTTGACCGATTTTTCATGGATTCTTGAAAAAGCCTATACTGCTGATTTGTGACCACCTGCCTACCTGACCATTGACCACTTTTTGGGTGACAATGTAGAGATCCTCTGTATGTTGGCCGTTGTAGAATTATCTGCGCATGAATACACTTTTATTCTATATATTTACCACCTGATTAAGTTAACCTATTATGTCTGATCCCTTAGATGGTTGCCGGTTTGCATCAATTCATCATATCATGAATGCTACATGTTACTCATTTAAAGTAAACATGTAAATTGTGCTGTATTTTAGTTAAGTTTCTTTTCAGCAAAATTGACCACTGGTTTCAGTTTAGAGCCAGCTTTTTGAACACCAGATTTTCAAATCTGTCGTTGGCTTAAATTGGGTTTAGTCGCATCTTTCTTTTTCTGCTCTGATTAAATTGCGTGCTAACCTCGGGTTATAGCATTCTACGTTTGGTTTAACACCCATATTTACAAGTTTTGTTGGAGCATAATTTGCGATCTAGATCGCGAGTTAGGCCCAAGGAAAATGCTAATTGAGTTTTCCCTTTTTCGAAACTAGAAAACATGTTTACAGGCCATGCATAATTAATGCAATCAGGAGAGCGAGAGCTTAAATAAATGAAAACAATGGCATATTTATTTAAGGCCGAGCGAAGAAACAGTGACAAGCGTTATAAACTTTATTGCGATTACTTCCTACATGCCATTTTTCTAACAACATCTCAGAAAAAAAAATCAATAACGTTACATAAATATTTTTTCTGGCTTTGTAGATTCTAGTGAGAATGTTTCGCATTTCCCATGTAGAGCATATCAAAATATACAATATTGCCGTATAAAAAATATTGAATCCATTTCCGAAACTATATAAATGTAAATGTTTAGAACGTAGCCCTCCCATAAGGCATCATAAAATGCAAATGAGCAGAGCGCATAAAATGCAATTCAGCCCAAGGTTGCTTTTATAGCTGAGAGAAGAGGGGGAGAGGGATGAATCTCTGTAATTATCAATTTTCAACGATCAGATACACCCTTTTGTAATCTGCCTAGTTATAACGCTCACTAGCAATTATACTGCCATAGTTGTTGAGTTATTTGCATAATTAAATTTGTTAGAAGTAATTGACAGTACAGTAAGTTAAGTATTTTGAAAAACTGTACGGCCATTGAGATATAAATGTACTATACAATACAAAAATACTAGATAGTAGTGTTAAAATAGTATATTCTTGAAAATAAACAATACATTTTCGAGCAGAAGTTCTAAAAATAATGTTTATTCATTAATATTTTCATGCTGTTTTCTAATTCGTATTTGACAATCGCAATAAATTACATTGTTTAGTGTTCAAAAAAATGAATATTTTCTATTCATATTCCTATGCAATTCTACGAAGATACTATTTTTGTGTTTGTTTGTAACGTTTCACCCACATAATACAATATTTATTTTGAGATAAAAACCAATTTCATTGGTTTAAAAAGCAGTTTTTTCTAACCCATTTTTAGAATCAAAGTTATTAATATTTTCTAATATTTCTATTTTATATTATTTTTTATCTTTGAACACCAATTAGTTGGCCAGAAATTAGTCTTAACGAATTCATTGTGAGAATTATAATAATTGTTGAATTATCTGCTTACATGAAAATGTATTTATTTTGAGCGGAAAACCCATTGTCATTGTTTTAACATCCAGTGTATTCTAAACAATTTTTTTTAAAAATTTCTTTTAAACTTTTTGCTTCGAACACCAATTTTTTTGAGCTGAAATGAGCTTTAACAAATTCATTGTGAGAATTATAATAATTTGTGGCCATCCCGCAATAACACTAACTATTTTTTGAAAATATCTCATTGCAAGTAGAGCGGTTTATAATGGCCTCTTATGATAACCACAACACTGTTTACATTTTTGTTTGAGTGCATTAAAACAGCTTTTTTTTGCTCTTTGAACACCGATTATTATGCTTTGAGAACCAATTTTCTTGCTGAGACTGAATTCTGTATGAA
This sequence comes from Rossiulus vilnensis, assembly GCA_034700785.1. Taxonomy (NCBI): domain Eukaryota; kingdom Metazoa; phylum Arthropoda; class Diplopoda; order Julida; family Julidae; genus Rossiulus; species Rossiulus vilnensis. The sequence continues at coordinate 12,206 of JAQIXS010002240.1, forward strand.
GCCAGCCATGAATGTATCCTTTGTGCTCCAAAGTAAAGGTACACTTTCCCCTCCCGAAATGTTGCCATTATATTTCAAAGCAATTAATCCCAGCCAGTGCTGCATATTTTCAACATATATACTGCAACTTTCTCAAGCTACGTACACAATCATTTCAGCGATTTGTATTTTCTTTTCTTTTCATTGTCTGCATTATGCCATTCCTGTGCATTTTTTTTATGCCTTCTGGGAGGCAGAAATACCTTTTCGTGTTTTTGCCTCGGGTCTTCTCCACTTTTATTATGGCAATGGTTTTTAAGCCGAACAGAAAAGATGAGTTTTTGGCCAAATGTTTCTCTTCTAAGAGTACGTTGAGAATCCATTGGCTGAATTGGATGGCAAACAGCCCTTAACAAATGGCATCTGCTCCCAAGAGCACAAAAGCCAAGCTGATGACGATTAAAGACTGCTTTCATCTCCTTTCACGTAAGCCAGGCTTTTTTAATCTGCTTTTTTTATGTCCCACACGAAACGTGAATGGAAATGCTGATATAGGCATTTTATTCGGATGCACTTTTTGTCAGCGGCTGAATACATCAACCGTTTCAAGCTTGTCATCTAATCCATCAGTCGAGATCGAAAATTGATCGTAAATGGGTAACATGCGTGGCACATCCAGCATAAACGTTTCTAAACTGCACATTGTACATTTCTGAACACTTGTGTTGAACGTGCTGAGGGTCTAATTAGTATCTCAAGGCAATTCCACCCGCATCAAAAAAATATATGGAGAATAAATTACAAATAATGCAATGATATTTATAATATATTACAGATATGTTATTAAAAATGTAAATATAGATACATACTGTATAGCGGTAATATATTTTATTAAAACGCTTGATTAAAATATATCTTATTGTGAATATACTAAAAACAAGATATGAACTGCATTAGTCAATATTTTATAACTTTTATAATTGATTTTGAAAAAAACTCTTGCAGCCAAATTATTTATATTATAATAAGTAAAACCAGGAGACTCAGCCAATTCTTAAAGAATTCTCCTGGTTTTACTTATTGTCAACATCCAGCCACATGATGGTAAATGTCAACTTTGCGGAAATTCAAATTATTTATAGTATATTATATACCTCTCGAGTCCTTGGTCCTTGGTTCGATTCCTGCTAAAACGTTATTTTTTTTTAACAAACATTGATATATGTTGCATATATTTATAAAATATTGTTATTCATGTATGAAATTCGGCCAATTTAAGTATATTTTCAATATATGGACAATATTTATGAAAAAATATGTACTCCATAAATTGTTTTTCCATAGGGGTAAATTCACTACCAGTTTAGTAATTAGTATAGGCATTGTATGAGCATAAAAACAAACCATAAACATGGAAATTATTATCCATTATATTAAAAGGATTTGCATGTCACCTTCCTTTTTCAAACTTCCTTGGCAACTTATGTTTAATGGCGTTGTCAGCAATTACGTTTAAACGATTAATAACTAATCTTTTCAGCTCTTTAAAATTTGCAAAATCCCACGCACACAATCCTAATCCGATTAGCATTTTTGTGAGGCCTCACAAATTTAAGCCAATTCAATTATGACGTGTTGGAAAAGCAGGCCTGGTTTATCGCCTTTAAAATAACCGAGTTTTATGCGATCAAGAAGGATTCACACATTTCATTGATAAGCTCAAAAAAATTATAAAGAATCTCGAAAACTCTTCCCAAAAATTGAATAAAATTACAGACTGTTTTATTTTTACAAATAAACAACGAATCAATTTTATACAAATAAATTATTCCATTTTGAAGAATTATTGATTATTGCTTTATATCTTTCTTGTATTATAATTGTTTTTAATTATAGATGTATTTTTTTTTCTAATTTCTTCTGTGTTCAAATTCATAATTGTAAAATTGTAAAACAGAAGTACAGTAATAAGCGTTTATTAATTATATAAAACAAAAGATATAATTACTAAATGTCTTATCATAAATGTATCATAGGCTGTAATAATAAAAAAACAATAATAAATAGATCCTTATCAATGAACAATGGGATTTTCGAGCATTTGCAGCAGGAAGTTTGAAGGAATTCAGTAGGAATAAAAAGAAAAAAACCTTTTCAAGATTTTAGTAACTATTTCATAATGAATTTTCCGATTATTATTCGGCAATTACAATTAATTAAACTATATGCATTATATTCCAATAAAACTAATGTGCTTACAATTAATCAAACTGGTTAGTGTACAATTAAATTATTATATCATTTCTAATTGATATGATCATAAAGTTCATCATAAATGCTGATTTTAGTGAATTTTGAAGACCTTGCCTTGGGGTACAGAAATACAATTGCGCAGACACCCTGTATTCTGCAGCTTGAGCTTAGGGTGCATAGCTAGTCTGAACGTTTCTAAATATATACTGTATCAAGTAAAATATGTTATCAAACTTTTTTTTGTTCCATTTTGTTGAAAACCTTTCCTTTCTTGTCTTAGATGTTAAACATCCCTCGTCTGATTCACCATGTCTGCACATTTCTTGAATAGAATTTGCTATCACACACTGCTGTCCTCTCCTTTCTAAAGTGCATCCATGTAGTTTCGCTTGTACTGGTAAGCCTGCAATCCTATTCACGATAAATCATTCCTAAAAAAATGGTGCAAAAAAAAAACTAGGATTAAGTGAAACTGCTGTTTTGTCTTTTTTCATCTTGCTTTTTTTTTCTGCCAAATCCGACATAATTGCCAAACTGGCTAGAAGCTAGGCTCACGTTTATTGCCTATCTTTGACGGAATTTTTAATTACCTAAAAGCATTTACAACGCTTATAATGAAATTATCTTAAAAAAAAAGAAAATGGAGGAAAAAGCTTGAATTTGCTGACAGCAAATAGGCTCGAAAAGTACGTCAAATCTATGAAACTGGTGGTGATAGATAATTTTGAAAGATGCAAATAAAAACGGTGGTAAAAAATTGTGAAAACCTGAAAATTGCCTTCCAGCTGTTAGCTATACTTTATAAATTGGGAAAATTATGACATGGACTAATTTTGAATCCATGTCATGGATCAATTCGCAAGAGATAAGTGACCGTTATCTTCTCTCAAGGTTATAAGGGATAGTTTTTTAAAATTGGTTTTAAATGTTTCATTAGGCACATCTGCAGTACAAGTTGTAGAATAGCAGGGTATGCCTGTTATGCGTGTTGTATAAAATTGATTTTCTAATGTTGTTTTTTTTTTTCAAAAAAAATATTAATCAAAATACCTTCTGGATATGCAATGGAAAATTCAATTAAACAACAACTGTCTAGCCATATTTAAAAAAAATCAAATTTTTTTCTACACGTATTGTGAAAACATTTCAAGAAATTCTTTCACACGCAATAAAATTGTCATTATTATTTTTTGGTTGATGGTCACTGATTACGAGGCTCTTAAAGTGATTATATTTGCATTAAAAAATAATAAAGATGTCAGATTTGTCTTAAAAATTGCAAAAATGTCTTAAATCTATTAATATGCGTCAGAATCTCAAACTAACCTACTATGTAAATTACAAAACAAAATAGCCTCAATAGTTAACCTTTTTAATCAAATTCCATTTACTAATCAGTATATTATCTTGAAATTGTTGACTCTTGAAGCCGAATTATTAAAAAAAAAACGTAATAGACCCGTTTGGGAATTCAGCAGTTTGCACGAATAACTTAATTGTGCATCAAAAATAAATTAAATAATAAAAAAGCCTATCTTCATTCGCTAGATATCAAATTAAACGTTAATGTTAATTTAGATAATTAAAACATTCCAACTGCGATGAAGTTGGCAAAAAAAAAGCGAAGGCCAGCTTACTCAAAAACGTGAACTTGTTCAAGTACAGCTGTTAAACTGGGAATTATCTTATTAAAGTCTAAAGTGGGCAATTAAATCGTTCAATTTACGAGGTTACAACCATTATACTCTAATGATAATTCGTTTTGATTATTTCGATTTGCTCTACTTGTTCCCATTCTTCTGGACGTGTAAATAATTTTCGCCTCTTCCATCAACAACTCGTGCAAATTGCTTTACATTGGAATAAATTATTAATTAATTGAATAGATAAAGTACATTAAGCTATTGTCACGAGCGGTCACTAGAAACTGACAAAATGTCAGTAATTCTCAAAGGCACCCCCTTTTATTTTTAGCTACTGTTTTGAAAGGCTTTCTTGCTTTAACATTTATCATTTATCCAAGATCCTTTCATTTTTGTCTCCTTTCTTGATCTTGGATATGACCAGACACCTAATACCGTTTCTCCCCTTATTTATTTTGAAATGCATTACGCTTCTGAAAATAAATCTAACTAAAAAAATAATAAATCTGCATAGAGTACGCCGAAAATTGATAATTTATTTTCGTTGAAGTCGAAAAAGTGTACTTTTATTTTTTTCTTGCTTGCATTACATTCCTCCCCAGTCTCAATTTCACAATTTTGGTATTTTATATTTGAAGAGGCGTCATGGGGCTTATGGAAGATTATCTGGCTGTGCTTAAGTTAAATTATGAAAACATTTCTGACCTAATAAAGAACATTGCACTGAACACTAAAAAAATAAAAAAAATACTGCAAAAGTAAGTACAGTGTATCCCACAAGAATTAGCTGTCCACTAGGTGTCTGAGTTATTTTTATAGTTATGTCCCTTTTATTTGTATAAAAATAAACTTGGACATACAATCGAGTTGAAAAATACGTTTTTGTAGGTGCATAACGATTTTTTAAAGGTATTTAATTATTTTTTATTATAAATAAATGAGGCATTTTCAAATTATAAACTCAGACCCTACACGGGTTAAATAAATTTAGCAATTATAACTAGTAGTTAAAGATAAGCTAGAAAAAAGTAGGGGAATAAAAATTGGAATTTGCTGATGGACGTTCTTTATGGATTGCCTTAATTACAAGCTACTTATATTTGACAGAAATGTGTCATGATCAAGTTTGCAAAACACCAATCTAAATTGCCAAATAATGCGACGGTTGATTGTCATCTTAACAGCGCCACGCTCAGCTTGCAAAACCGCAAATTTAACATGAAACATTATTGGCGTGTAAATTAGTGATAAATTTGAAATAATTTGGTCCTTTCATACCGTTTAAGCAATCAGTCATAAAACTGACCGAACAATTTATTACACCGTTATAACCAAGTATAAATATGACAAAGGCACCCTGGGAGGAAAAGATGAATATAGCCATATTTGGATTTACATAAGCCAGAACTGGTCATACCAGTCACGTATGGCCATCGTCATACACGCCAACTCTAGATATGCCATATTTGCCTTCATACTTGGCCATATATGGAAAATGTTCGACTTTGTACTAAAGATAATCTCATTACTGCTTATTCGGTCTCATGCAAATGCATCCAACATAAATAAAATTAAAATGTTAACATTGATACATGTACAAGATATATTGTATTTATTTTCTAGGTATGGATATCTTTAAATGTGTTGAATTAAATGGTCATATGCAAGATAGCCTATATCTGGACTTACCGGTATATGGATATGTATGGACATGTAAGGTTTATATGGTCATGTATATATATGCCCATGTATGAGCTTTACATGGTTATGTTCACAAATGGCCATATGTTTACATCGCCATTCATGTCAACTTTAGATACGCCATATTTGGTCCATATTAGGAAAATATTCAATGTATTAACGACAATTTCACTACATTTCTATTCCCTCATGCAAATGATTTGCATACCAATATACACACAATTTGAACACTAATATGAGCCATTTACATGTATATAAATAGGTTGACAATTTGGTGTGCAAAACATAAGGAAATACATTTAATGCATGTAGGGATTTTACGGACATAAATAAACAGTAGATGGGCAATTATGGATATGAATGAACGTACTATACATATATGTATGCTGCATGTCCATATAGGTTAGCGTTAACATAGCGTTAACATTTAAAAAATGTTTTTCTTTTACACTAGATTATTACATTATATTGGTCTTTATTTTCATTTTTGCATCTGGAAGCCCTAATAAAGGTCCATTTGTGGCCAATCTCTGGTCTATAACCATAGGCCATATGGAATAGGTCATGTACATGTATGTCCATATATGGCCCATTTAATTTATCCACTATGGACTTTTTCATAATTAGTTTTGTTCTTTTGTTCGTAGCAGATTTTGCTGTCATTATTTTTCACACTGTCCATGCAGGATGATGCAGCATAAGGCAGTGCCAAATTTCGCGATACGTGAAGTCTGTGATGTATCGACCCGAGCCCCGTGGCCCCGGCCCCAAAAGGACGTTGCCATGGCAACAGGAGATGTCAACCGTGCGCAATTCTCTCATGCTTTAATGCACTGTTTTACCGCTGCAAATGTAATAAACTCTGAAGCCGAATTCGTCAATATAGCGAAACGCATCGGGTTTTATATGGATTTTTCTTCCTTCACGTTCGTGGAGTCTATGAATTTTTCACTCAGATCCACTCTTTAAATATGTTGTTAAGCCTTCAATGGCCGAAATAAGCAGGCCAATAAGAAAGTTTACAATAAATTTGCCCTCGTCAACGTCGTGTATATGTCACTTTTATACGGTGTATAAACAAACGGTCGATATATGGGAGGGGAAAGGAGTTAAGGGATTTGGATTTATATTTGAGGAGGATGTCACATATTGCGAGCTCGAAGAAATTCCATAAAGCTCCCATTTCCTTTTATCTATATCCGTAAGAAAACAAGAACCCAGAATCTACGAAATACATATTAGATTATTTATTTACTGCTTGGTAATAACTGTGGGTCGCGCCAATATGTAATGTTCGATATGCAGTAATGCAATTTATGTAAATATTTGCCTCTACATATCCAGCTCGATGTTTTTTTGATTTTGTTGATAAAGAGCCTTACGCAAATAGGGCTCGAGGTCGTTTCACTAATAAATTTGTCGATGGCAATAAGCCAGCTGAAAACAATCAGAGGCATTTTTGGAAAAATATACATGTATACAGTCGAAAGTGGATAAATGGGCCTTGGATTAAAGAGAAACCTCTATAACTGGGAGGAATGTCACTTGAAAGTATTTTTTATTATTATTATTTTCTAATCAGAACTATTCGATCTTAATTAAAACAACTGTTATTAAAATTAGAATTGTGACAAATTGGTAGTTTTAAGACAGTGTGTGAACTAATAGACAGCGTGTAATACCAAGTTATGGAGAATCGTTAGAAAAAAAAGAGAAATTTGGAAAATAGGGTTATGAGGGTTTGTGGGGAAATATGGGAAACGTAAAAAGATTTATGCATCGAATAAACCTTATAACAATGAGGAAATATTAAGCTGAAATTAATACAGGGATTAGGAAACTTAAAGACATTTACAGGCAAATAAGGATACCGGTTAGGGGATTTACAGACATTTTTTGAAAATTGTAAAAGTATTTGAAGTTTTTAACTTGTTTTCACTTTTTATTTTTTTATTTATAAAATTATCTCACTAAGCCAATAAAGTTATTTTGATTTTTCGTAAAAAACTCGATGGGATTATGGGGTGAGGGAGATAAAATGAGAAGATTTTAGGGGAATTGAGAATCGTTGATAGAGCAATAATTGGAAAATTGGACATCTCAAGCATTCAAACCACTCAAACATTTTTTCATCAAATACGTTGCTGAAAGTTTTCTTTCACGCCAGATTTTTTTCTGACTAATTTTACTTTTTAAACTATACGGAGGATTGGTGCCATGTGCATTTTTCCAAATCATTTGCAGACCCATTTTCGTGCCAAAAATAAATGCGAGGAATTTGGAAAAGCCGTTGCTCGTTGAATCTGGAAGTGAATGGGGAATTGAAAATAACAAGAGTTGAAGGATGGCGTAGTACAGTACATGCACATTATTCAGCGAAATAACTAGGCTTTGCCCATTAGCTTTTGTGAGGCTTTCAACCATCCCTAATACTCTTTGTTTCAATGAGTCTATTTCAGCACTTCGCCCATATTTTTTTTTATCTTTAGCATTATTATTTTTACTGCAGTGTTTCGCTTTTTATTCCTGACGTGCTCTGGTGGGTCTGTTTGTGTAATTACGTTTGCCAAAATTAAAAAAAGAGACAGAAACAAGGTCTTGACAGCTTCCAGAATTGTTGCTACAAGCTCAATCTCGCAGCTGTTGTCTTCAATGGCAACCATTGTTTGTTACCGAGCCACTCTCATTTCAAAGAAAAATGTTTCTCATTTATGTAACAGAAGCTAATGAAATCCCAGCTTATTTATACGAAGTCAGCTGAGTTTTCATTGTTTGTGATATAACGATTTTGCGACTAGAACTGCTGCTTTCTAAATGCTATCAGGAAGAATGCTCGAATGCAGGGAGGGTCAAAAACAATTTTATTTTTTTATTATTATTTGCTTACATACTTACATTATATTAATATTAACCCATACCGTCATTGTTAGAATGTTAGAAAACATGACCAATGAACAATAACAGGGTAGGGCTAGAGTTTGAATTTTATTTCGCGTTCGATCTGCAGTTTAAATATAGTGGCAAGAAACACAACTTTGTTTCTCAGAAGAAGCTAAACTTCATGTTATCAGCCACATTTTACAAACCTAATTAACGTTATTTCTTCGACGGTGAAATTTTTTTACAGTGAATATACTGTATAAATGATTAAAAAAACATAGTATTTAAGATTATTGTTGAAAAGTGACTTTAAGTAGCAAAACTATGAAAAACTTTAATTTTATTTTTACGTGAATTAATATTATTACTGGAATGCAGTAAGTTTCGACCTCAAGCATAATGCAGCTGGCAATATTTCATTTCTATGAGCAGCATACATGTATATGGACATTTTAATAGCGATTACAATTGTATTTCTTCGAAGTTAATTCGATTCATCGTGTGGCTGGAGTGATCTGATCAATAAATAATTTGCAGGAGATACACATCTATGTCTCCTGCAAATTATTTATAAATTACGATTAAATGCATTTTTTTATAATTGTAATTTACAAGTGTATTGATTGAATAGCAACACCCTTGGTGTTTGTTTACAACTTGTTATTTAATTTGTATTTGCAAATTCTATTCTGTAATTCTGCAAAAGTTCTGTGTATACATGTAGATATATACATGTACTTTTAAATAATATTGTATTAAATCTGCAACAATTGAACTAAAATTGAATTAACATTTTTAGTTATTTTGACTAAAGAAATTGTTATTCATACAAAATATTTGTAAATTATAATTTTTCATTTTACAGTCCATTTTACAGTCATTCATCAAAAAAATTGTAATTAACAAAGTTAACAAATTTAATTAACAATTTGATTAGTCAGTTTATAGCGTTTTTTAGACTAAACAAACTAGACATAGCAACAATTTGCTTAGCCTAAATAACTCATCAAAATGACTAAAATTGCTAATGCATTTGTGTATTTCAACTGTTCAATCAATATACATGTACTTTAAATTACAATTTTAAAAAATGAATTCACGTGCATTTCAGAAGATTACAATTAACTCACAATTTCAATGTGATCAATTTTTTCAAATACAGCAAATTACAGCTTAGTGATGTATCATTTAATTAATGATAGTTTTGCCAGAAAGACTTCTGAATACTTCAATTATTATACTTGCATTAGGAAAAAATCTCTGATTTAGTGAATTATTTTTTCTGGCTTTGTCCAGCATTCTGTTCATGGTTTGGCATTCAAATCTCGCCATGAAGGCGGCGTTGTACTTGCAGGCACCTCTTGTTGTATACAATTTGGGGGAGAGTTAATAAGGTGGGTTGGTCACCAGTCATCGATGTCTATCTGGATTCTGGCCACCCTCTAATGGGCTTTCCATTACAGTTAATGGTGAAGGAAGGGAGCCACCACTGATGGGATCCGTTGATAAATTCAATTTGTAGCAGAGTCTGGGGCCTGGATACCAAAATCCACCGCTTCTTGTCGAAGCACTTTATCGCACAAATGGCTTTCTGCTTTTATTTTTGTAATCATGTTTGACCATCTAGACCAGAGAATGAAACTAGCTACACGGTGACAGACCTTGCCTGCATGCCTGTCTGTATGCAAATACGTGCCTTATATTATGGGGGAGGGAGATCTGGCACTTTTGTACCAGGTCTGAGACCTGTTCCCACATCTGGTGTACCATAAATCAATTTTACACAATACAGTCAACGGTGCCTAAAAATCAGCACCGAATCTCTATCTCAAATAACTCCAACCTCTAAACTGCTGACACGGTTGATAGTTGAATTTTAATTACTTGATATCATCCAAAACAAGTTCATTAACCAATTTAATGTACATGCATTTAGATTTAGTTGTCTTAACGAAGTAAAACTTAGTATCAAATATCGAAAATGTGGCATTGCAAACAAATTAAAATTGTAGCATTAAAAATTTAAGCGAAAGTAGAGAATTTCGAAATTTTAATAAAGACCTTGATCTCTGTTGCTTTTTTGATAACGTTTTTATAAAAATAATGAAACCATATGTGTATTTAGAACTAATGCAATTTTTACTTCAAGCTTCCCAACAATTTTGAAGGACCAATTTGAGACAACTAAGATTTGAACATGCATGTACATTTATTTTTGTCATGTTTGACCACCCAGAGCTTACTCATGAACCAATATGTGTATTCAGATGTTCCGCTTCTCTACACTTTTTTATTTTCCTATTGAAATTAGGAGAATTTAAAAAAAAGATGGAATATTGTTGGTTTCACACATTTCTAAATGTAAAACTGGTAATAATCCCTTTAGGTATTCCATCGATTTGAAAGAATCAAATTGATTTAAAATAAATTATAATCTGTAATATTTTGTTAAATACGGTACATGAACATGCCTTTAGATTTGACAGTTGTATTTTCAACATAAAAATAAAAAGTATCGATTTCTTAATTAAAGAGGAAATGTTTGGAGTAAACAGCAACAGTTTTGAATTGAGAAATTTGAGAAACCCATTATTTTGATATGATGCAGTATTTTCCGTACTGATGTTGAAGTCTAAAAGCCAGAACGCTTATATCTAAATATTGATTAATGAAACTGTTTTCACAATTTGTTTCCAAAATGTATTCAAAATTGTGGACATTTCCTGTGCCATTTATTAGAATTTATCGAGAAAGAGGTTTGAAATCGAAAACACGAAAAATTCGTTTATTTTTGTACGGAGATTCAGGTGCTTTCATTTGATTTGTTGCCGAATTTATCGCCTCATTTCTGTGAAAATAAACGAAGACCTACAGTGCATTTCCGTGAAACTAGTCAAGAAGCGCTTGAAAAATAGGAGGGAAAATTAGTTCAAGATTGAAAGATTTGTTTTCACGAATTTGAAACCCTTCGACAAATTTTTCTCAAATTATAACAGACCTCATTTGACGGAATTTATAGATCTGAAACGCTCAGTTAACTAGATTAATGCTGACAGTGAATAGCCTGAATTTAATCAAATTTCTTTCGCATAATTACTGAATTTAAAGTCCTCTTAAACAGATATTGGCTAATTACCAGTATCTTATACGAGAGGAAATGAGCAGCAGTCAGACCATTAAAATGCAGATAATGTTTTTTCTTCAAATACGATTAAATTTACCTAGGCTGTCTCAGAACTGCTAAGTTTTCAGATAACTG
>JAQIXS010002241.1:0-23912 GCA_034700785.1 Rossiulus vilnensis
GCCCAAAACCTATTCCACTTTACAAGTTAGCGAAATTTCCAAATTATGGAGTTCCATTTTATCGAGAGTTGACTGTAGCTAGATTGCTGGATGGATATAACATGATATAAACTTTATTTTTGTTATTGTCTATTTATTTTCTAAAAAAAAGTCTTAAGGAATGGAAACAGATTACACATGTACATGTAGGCTATCATTACCTCTATAAAACATTTAAGAAAAAATTACACTGGCGTGTGTACTTGCTAGCAATAGGCTACAAAACCTGAACTGAAATTCTCTTTTCTTTGATGAAAAGGTCATGTTAAAATATCAATATATCGATTGCATTTTCAATTTTTAGTTTGTATTAGTCTCGTGTGCTTTTCATAGCAACAAATGCTAAAAAGCGAATTATCAATCATGTCTTCTGACATTTACAACGCCCTTTTGCAAATGTGCAGCAATTTTTATTGTTTGAAAGAGCTTTTGGATTGGCAATTATACTCTACAGGGTGCGTCAGTTGAAATAAAATTAAAAGACTTAATGACCATATACAGACAATATACGATATTGTGGATAATCGAATGAGATTAGCTAGTGTATGTTTAATTTAGAATATATTGGATGGGATTTTCCATATCTTCATACAATGTACATGGATCCTCCATTTTAAGGACACCTATAGATCCGTCATGCTATGAATTTTAATGAGAAATAACACCATGAAAAGTCTTCGGCTTTCTCAAAACTCGTTTATTTCGTGAATCCTTAGAATGCATGGTCTACAAAAATGTGTGGAGGCGATTGTTGAAAATTGTTCGTTACTCCTAAATTATATTCCCATGGTGGAGGAGGATGACATTAAAAATTAATTGAAACACAATGGAGGATGAACAACAAAAAGTAGCCGAAAACCTCTCAGGTTATGAAGACCTTTTGCTCAACACACTAGCGCCACCACCTCATTTCATCGTCTTCGTTTCAATGCCACCCCAACTCAAGTATTATGATCATGTTGAAATTGTTTCTTTTGTGAGCATCCTGTATACTACACATCAAATTATGGACCATTTCTAAGATTAACAAATGCTGAACATAAGCCCCCTATGGACGTGTTATGGCTGATACAATTAATGTTTCTTTTTTTTTACTATTCAAAAGTAGAAAATAAAATACCCGAAAAAAATTCCATTCACAGCCAGAAGCGCAATAATAACAAACAAAAACGGTGCGTTTTCCATGTTATTAATTTTATAATTGAAAAACGCCATGGGATGTAGACAGGCAAATGCACATTATATAAAATCATAGAAGTATACTGGATATAGCCGAATAGTATAGAAAAGGACAATTATATTTCCCTCTTATACAGGGCAATTAGGCCTACAGTAAAACCAATGTATACCATATGCTATACTGGTGGTGTATGTGGATATGAAATTAGTTAAGTAAAACGTTTTTATTCCTAAGTGTTGCACACTAATGGCCACAGAATACCTTAAATAATTTCTTCTTTAGTTGGTTTACTAAATGCATTCATTTTACGGAGAGAGAAAAAAAATGTATAAAAGTACATTGACTAAGGGGGCCGACCATAAAAGACGTTCCAGATTTGAGTGAAGTGATTCATACAAATCAGACAGAGGTAGAGGTCAGTAAATGTCCACTCCCGGTTTTTGTCTTGAGCGAGTTATACACAGCTTTTGTTTTTACAGTTACAATTTATACCCGCATCTTTAGTCAGAGAAATATCCTGACATTCCCTGGTTTTCCTGGTTGCAAATGTTATTTTCCCTTACCTGTACAAGGTAATCGACCAATACAGTAAGTTATGAAATCCCTGACTTTCCCAGTTCCTATGGGAACCCTGTACATGTGACGTGTTTGTGAATGAATGCCACTCATTGGTCATTATTTCCCAATTTAATGATTCGTTTTAAAAATAGGCATAAAACGACCAGCAAAGAAGGACCTGATGTAGAGGCGGGTATGGGGAATTAAAAGTCGAATTTTTGAAGAACGCCCTTTGTCGATGGCCGCCTTACAAGTCGATCGATCTACATGTATTTACATTAATTCGAAATCTAATTCTACACATTCATAATCTTTCACAGCAGCATTTCGTAGCACTTTCATAAATTAAAATGACCAACAATTTCCATCGCACATTTACATTTGCCATTGGAAATAAACAAATTTACAGTGCGCAGTACGTGTTAATCTAATTTTTTAATCTTAACCACGTCCTATATTTACGTATCATTTTGAAAGGACCTTTCCAGAGAGGTAATTACATCAACGCTGGAGCTGACTGAATAAATTTGCGAACAGGATTATTTATAGTCACTCGGGTTATGCCTGCTTAATTGCGAAATTGCCACAAAAGCGTTTTCTATTATAAATGCTAGCAGAAAACGAGGTTCACAGCGAGTTGACATTTGCTCGAAATAAAAAATACAGCCCTAATTTAAAGGGCATTTTCCTTCAATATACAATTACACTATTATTTAATGTTCCTTCCAGCTGACTTTGTAAATAAATTGAAACCTCAATTGCAAGAAAAGAGGGGCAGGGCTACGACTAGCAACCCCATTTTACAACATCGGTTTAAGACAAAATTATGAAGTGCACCGGAGAATGGCACGTTGCACCGAGTTTTAATGATTTTTATATTAAGCAGAAAAGTTATTAAAAAAATCCAGCGAAGGGGGTCGCTTGCACGGTGCATAAATATCCCAATAGGGAAATTTAACTGGAGCTTTCATTTTATAGATGATTTAGGCCAGATGTTGGAACAAAGCTAGGCGCACTTAATTAAATTGTCTATATTTAGAAATGCATTTAGTTAATATATACGAATATATGTGTTGGCGAGGAAGGCTTGGTATAACGAAGCCATTTCGTGGCTCAGGTTAAATGAAAGTGAAATTAGGTTTACTTGCGCAACCCACATCTATAAAGTTTAACCTTAAAAATATACCTTATAAGGCTAAATATGTACATGCATGTACTGCAAAGTTTTACAAGAAGTGGTAAATACTCAAGTTTTAAAGAATATAACGGTTAAAACAAAATTGTTTTAAATTTTTTTTTTTGAAATTCGAACCATAAACATGTTGTAAACTCTCCTTTTCCAATATTAAATTTAGACTTTATTCTTTAAATATTGCATGCTTTTTTAAAACCTTTGACCGTTCTTTTTGCTAAATATGCACTGTAAAAATAAACCGGTTTTCAAAATACACCAATGATATATAAAAGAAAACATTGTACATTATATTTCTATTGTATAAAATTATAAAAAAAGTAATTTTGATAATATACCGGTATAAAGCATATCTATCTAATAGATGCTGAGAATTTAAAATTTTATAATAATATCGTAAACATCTTGGATTCTTTTTAGGCTATTAATCGTATCTTACTTAGGTCTCCCAATGAGACAACTATTTGGAGCGTTTTTTTCTCTAAAACAATTAATTGAAAAAATAGTTTAAATCCATAATTATTTTCAGCACACTTGTAATTATCGTAAATCATACGTAACAAAAGTTTATGAATTCATATCAAAATTGTTTAATCCCTATAGCAGTAGGAATAAAAAACGCTTAAATTCATGATTTATCGCAAATATTTTATAACACCTTTACCAGGTTGTTGCATAAATCTGGAAGCACTCATAGTTTCCAGAAGTCTCACTAATGTTTTTTGTAACCCAGTTAAATAAATGCATGTTCCCGTACACACAAGATTTAGCAGATATTTACATCACACAATATATCCAGACATGTTTATTTCAAATAAATACGAGAAAATGTAAATTGCTTGGCTCCCGATATTTCTGTCACGAGCAGCTCGCCCATGTACCGATTAGATAAACGAGATCGTGATTAATCGATCGTTAACGCTGAATTTATGATCACAACCAATCTCACCAGCCAGCCTCGGCCGCGCCCTCTAGTGACCATTGTCACAGGAAACTTCATCAGCTGGCAGCAATAAATTCCCTAGCAGAGTTAATCTACGATTTGACTGCGCAGATAAGCCAGTATTTTCAATTTCATTGTGCTTAATGAAGGTCTTGAATGTGAGTTCGAAGCACGAACAATGGAAAAACTGGATAACATACACGAAAACCAGATTCATCGATAATGGTGAATTTATGGTCTTGGGTTCCAATGAATCTTTGGATGATGGTCACGGCCATGCATGGTCTTCAGGGGTACTTTTTGTGTGTTTCTTGGCCGCTTCTGTAACACGGCTTTAACGGGCTTCAAGTCCGCGAAAATGGTTTTGTCCCAAAAAGAATTTTATGGGCGAAAGGGCAACGTGGTCGGTGCGGGGGCCTTTAGACCCAGGGGTGGGGCTACTCCTCCTACCGCGGGACAATTTCTTAACAATTTAACCTGAATTATAGCCTAACGAGGGTCATGTTCTGGAGCACTAAATGCCACTTATTCAATACTTCTCATTTATAGTTGTTGGCTATTATATATTCGGAGGTTAGCTTTGCTCATTTTTAGTTGCTGGTCTGACGCAAGATGTGTAACCATGGTAGACAAAAATCGGATGTTTCTAGTGGAAATTTCGGCCGAAATAGTCCAGATTTTTGCGATGAAAAACGGTGTTTTCTTGCTGGAAAAAACGCGAATGAGTGGACAGTGGTCAGCGGCGGAATAACAGTGCAGTGCGAAACTAGGACTAGGCGCAATGAGAATAGATGACATGGCAATGGGCTGGCCCTAACGAATAGGCCTATATTTGTGAACGGTTCCCTCATATTTAACTTTCAAAAGGCCCAAATGGGCAAGGCTATATGCTTGTTGAAGTCTTTGGGTTTTAGCCATAATAGGCCTTCCGACTTTTCATAATATTTAAGGTAAGTGGCATATTACCACAAATATATTTCATTTTAACAAGTTGTGTTCATTACGCCTATTATTTTTTAATGGGATTATCGTACTAGGCCTAGTATCTACATGTTTTAATTTGATAATGTTAGACTTATACCCGAGTAATATAATTTGAAATGTTATAAATGTTTTCATGTTTTCATCACAAAAATTTCAGTTATATTTTATCTGTAGGCTACGTATTCATGACTGATCATATGCGCATTTCTTTTATATTTGATTCTACATATTGTCTGATAATAAATATCTTATCCAAGTGATTAGATAGGTCCATACACAATAATGAAGGTCAATAATTTGATGATGCTTGTGTTTAACCAAAGATTAAAAATAATTTAGTATTTATATCAGTAATAGGCCTACCATATCCATGTATATTGTATATTATCGATATAATAATAGGGATATTTTACACAGGCGGTTTGTTTTAAGCGATGGTTAAGAAAAGTTTTATTGATAATTAAACTTAACGAAGGCGAGCGCAATCTGCATGAGAAAGAATCGCATAACATGTACATGTATAAGAAAACCAATTGTTATCAATGGTAAAAAAACTTAAATCGATGAAAATAGGACTGATTTTCATTGTTATGACTGCATTTAATCGCCGATTACATTTAGCCAGGACGTAAGACAATCAGCAATCATAAAAATGCATTACCGATAACATGAATCAAAATTTTAAGTCCATCTGCCGTTCTGCGAAAAATTAAAATCCAGGAAATAGGCCTACCGTTAAGCCTAACAACTATTTTTAATCGTGGACGTGCTAATTATACGAGAATAACATGACTTGACCATTACATGACACCTGCTTCAAGGTAGCAATACATTCAACACAATTTGCATACAATTATACAAATATGTAACTGACAAACAGCGACCGAACGTAAGCCTTTTTCTGCCACAGTTATGCGAATGGAGCGTTAGGCCTAACCAAGTTTTCGCAGCCATAACAAACAATTTCGTTTTTATTTTCGTACTCACATTTCGTCATGAACATACAACGGAGAATACGTCTTCGGTCTACGGACGTTTTCGGGTTTTGTAAGGGCAACACGGTGCAATGTAGGTTAATGTCCTGCATGTTACGACGCTCCGAACGGTAGTAGACCTCGGCTTGCGTCACTTAATGGCCCCCAGTGATCACGTGATAAGCGCAGCGAAACAAAATGTCGGCCATAAATATACGCCTTGGCTGCTCAACGACCATTAGTGTCACTTGAAATCGCTGCCGATGAGTTTTTACGCGCTTTAAAAATCAACTTACGAATATGGTTATAGCCAAAGGTCTAGGTCGTACATTTATTCGCCTATTAAACCCTTTAAGACTAAGCGCGAGATCTATATATAGCAGAACTATGGCAATGAATGCGATTTGAATGACGATAATGTAGAAGGACCTTCGAAATGCCATTATGGAACCCATCGAGACAGGAAGTCAAAAAGACAAAATTAAAAGGGTTCATTGATCATCATATGACATTTATGTGGTTAAACAACTGTGCTGGCAATACATGTACAGTTGCAATCAAGGTACATGTATTACAGCTAGCGTACATGTAGTATTCTTGCAATGCAAACCGAACAAACGCCATCTATTGATCGCTTCAGGAAACTGAAACTTGTGCCATGCAGAAAAATTATTTTTAAAAACAGGTCCTGATATTTTCGCCTCATTATTTCAATATTCCTGACCAGAGAGTTTCTATGTGGAAACAATACTGGCGTAAAAATATCGAGAAAATGTATTCTTATTTACTATAATTATTATTTTTAGAATATGTGCAGTGTGTAGACTGACCCGACCAATCGTTACGTAACTGATTATTATTGCCATTACCATCTTGCCAATAAACTATCTTAATACTATATACATGTAGCTGTTTACATTTTAGAAATAGTCAAAAATAACAGAATAACAGAGTTTAATAACCTAGGCCTATAGGCTACCGTAAAAATGTCAAAAGCAGCAAATAAAATAAAAAAGGGAATTTTTCTACACCTTTAAAAATTAAATGTATTTTACATTACCTAGGCTACTTACTGTACATGCATTAAGTAATTTTCAATATTATCGTATAATATTAATCTATTATGCATTAATTAAAAACGAGTATTTCATATACACATGCCTCAACTATACATTACATTTAAAAGTGTTCAATGCATTTAAAACTAATTTGAAATTAATAAATCCTTTTTTAAAATTATTATAAACCGTATGCACAATTTCTAACACGATTTAAACGTACATAGTTTTGAATTTAATGCTTCGTTGCAGTATGTCTGAAATTGTGTTTGATATATGCCTATACAGCGTGCAAGTGTATGATTATCACTCGAGTTATGCGGCTATTATAAAGGGTGCAGATTAGCCCCGCTTATATTTGTTTTATATAAATATAAAATCCCCACTTCAAAGTACTATAATTGTACACGGTACAATGACTGAATTGTTTATAAAGTTTAGTTTATTGAATATAAATATAGTTTTTGAATTTAAAAAGGTGATGGAGGCCTGCTTATCAGGCGCGAATCCCTCATTAATAAAAACTTGGAAATAATACGCTGAGGAAACAAAACGCATGTTAAGAGGGTGGGCACTAATCCGAGATTAAACGAAAAGCCCCGAGTGGCCTTAGCCGATAATGAAATCTAAGGTCAATATGTTGGTTGAAGCATTTAGCCGAGGAATTAAGGCTTGTCCAGCGTGAGGCTATCTGACCAACAAATAGGCCTATTTCGTCCATTTTTTTCCAGACGCCAAGTGAAACAGGAAACGGCTGTCTCGTCCGATTGGACCTCACAAACGCCAGTAACTATAGTCCAGCCGCTAAGGGGGCGAGCTTCGGAGATTCACCCCTAAACCGGAGTCTAGCCGGCTTATGGCTTTAGGCCTATGGCTCGTTAGCTGCACTGGTCCTATAATTAATATGAAAATCAGCTTTGCTCCAGCAACTGTCATCAATCACCACAATGTCATTGGTGGAAAAAAGATTTCCAAATGTTCACGCTTTTTTCCGATAGACACCGAACCTATAATCTGTTCGCAAAGTTCAACGTGGCAGCCATTCGTTAAAGGGCTTGGCACAAAAAAAAAATTGGATATAAGCAACAAAGATGGCTAATTGCTACGCAAGGGATGCAGCTAATCTGATTAGGTTTAGATCGATCCTATTCTAATTCGACTCTTTTCTTGCGTGCTGCTGAATTGATGGGGAAAAAAGGCTCATCCAATGGATAACAAAAGCTGGATTTCATCGGTAAATTATCTGGTTGGTTCGAGCTTCCCACGCACCATTGCGAACGGGTGACGTCACGCAATGGCGTCTAAAACGCTTCCTTGGATTCTGCCACCAGTAGCATAAATGCAGGAGCAAATTTATCAGAAAGTAAAATTGTACCCCCAATGTAAAAAAATAATAATAATACCGATTATTTGTGTAACACAAGTCAGGACAATTAAAAGAGAAATCAATTATCAAGTCAAGCTCAAACTCAAAAAAGTATTAATTTCAGGCTGTATACACACAGTACATCAAAATAAAATCAATATACAGGGTGTAATGGATAAGTATTCATAAGAAAGTATGATTATCAGTTCATGACAAGTTATGCATTGTAATCTTTATTTCACAATTGTTGTATAATAGACATTTCTGTTCTATAGCCTATATTGTTTGATGATGTCACTAATGTCAAATAAAGAAACTATACTTTAAAACACTTCAACTACTATCAGAAAATGGGGTTATTGCATCAATTTAAAGTTATTTATTGGTGGACCAGGTTTAATATTGACTGAAAATTAACGCAATTTTATGACGTTAATGAAAATCACTAGGCCTACGTGAAACTCGTTTGGTATTTTTCGAAAGTTTCATTTGATAACATCAACGCCTTTTATTATTACTTTAATGACTTTTCTATAACTTTAAACGCTTAAATTGCAATCAATGGCAATGCTTAGCTGTACACGCTATGCTTAAAATCACCAACGTTAAAACAAAATGCTAAATGTATTAGTTACAAAACATCACACAGGTACAATAATTTGTACTCGGAGTGATTTAATTATCGGTGCCTCTTACAATTTCCACATGTTTTACACCTAAATTGGTGTTGACAAAATGGCCACCATGCAGGGTTGGTGCGTTTGTCCTTCATCCACCTCCATCCTCCCACCTCTTTATGTGTACGCAAACCGAAATGAACGTACTGTACATGTACCTTAACTCCTACAAGATAAATCTCTGATAAGCGAGCGCCATTGATCGAAGGGCTAATGTAATACCCGTGAGCCATGCGCCAAGATGGCCTCCGCGCCCAAAATGGCGGTGAAAAATGGCGCTTGTTCTGGAGGAACAAAAAACAGGGAAATGAATGGCTGCCAATGCTTGGGCGTGATTCATCATGGTGTAAGTTATCGCGGTGCATTGTACTGGCATCTATTGCAACCGTGAAATGCAGTTCAGAAAATAAGTTATGTTCCAAGAATCGACTTACATGTACATGCGCCCACATGCCCGTGCAAGGGGGATGAGGGCATCCAGGCCAAAATATAAGAGAAAGGATTTTTAATCGATTGGTTTATTCCAACATTCAGCCTTGTCCAAAATAGCCACAGTTTTGATGTAGAGAAGACATCAGTGATTGATCATTCATAAATTAAGGGCAGAGAACAACGATAAAAAAATAGTTCTTATATACAGGGTGGCTCAGAATGGAAGCGTCATGAATGCGTGCCAAAAATTACAAAGATTACGAATAGACAAATTAATTGTGAACTTGTGATGGACACCACTAAAACCGTTATTTATGGGTAAGATTTTTTCTGAAATATTACGGCCAGTTTTTCAGATGATATTGCTGCTCTTTCCCCCTCAATACAGAAAATTGGTATCGGAAGTTTGGTGAAAACATATTGGCGCCTTATTATTTTGAAAACATTGAAGTTTGAAGACAATACATTTCAGTCGTTCCTTAAAATGTTTCTTAGCGTAAAATTTTATTCTACTTAGTTTCTTAATAAAAATGAATTGAAATTATGTAATTTAATAAAATGTTTCCTGATAGAGAATGAAAATATCCGATTTATTCGCTAGAATAAGAATTTATTATTTTCATGTTTAGTCATTTTTAACAGGTGAATTTTAAGCTTAGACCTACCGGTATATTATATAAAATATGGATTGTAAATTATTCTATTATAAAAAATACAGTAACATCATCTTTCAGGTGAATAGTATTTTAATTCAATTCAAAATTCTAAATTGTTTCATGATGAAAGAGAAATTCTCTAAAAATATACCATGCAAATGAAGTATAGAAAATAAATATCATATGGAAAAATACATTTAATTTATTTTAAAAGTTCAAATATTTTTTGATTAAGAAGAACGCTTTAACCGACCCTACTGTGTATACATAGATAGTGTAGTAGTTTAGCAGTTTTTGGGAAGTGAATTGATGTATAGGTGTTCCGTAGATTTAAAATGACTCAAAGGAAACGAATAAAAAGTGGTGCTTCTAATGTATATCCAGCCATGCAGCAGCCTTTCATATCTAGGTATTTTCTCCATTTAATAAAAATGCACCGTGATTGATTACTGGGCATTATTAATGGTCCGGATAACTTCTCTATATGGCATAATGCAGCGCGCTAGTTTATATATAAAACATCACATGTGGAAAATAAATGGTTCTCACTGAGAAAAAAATATCGCTAGATAAGCCATCTCAGGATTGAACTTTTAAAAGCAAAACCATGGAAAACTTGGCAATTTTTCTTATAAATGATTAAATTTGAGGAGGCATGAAAAAAATCGCATTTATACAGAGTAAATATTTGAATAATAACCGCGGGTTCTCCGCTCTTGGCAATTTCGGCGAAAATGTGATTGATTTCGTCATTTTGAAGTGTGTCAAATAATTTATTTGCGAAACGAGATATTGCTTTAAGTGGAAGAAAATCAGTTTTTTTGTTTCATTAATTAGATGTACTAACTGAATGGCCAACTTATCTTTGCTTTAAGGAATAACGAAAGTTATTTATTTAACATTATGCCACATGTAGGTGCATTTTTTACCAAAAGTTAAAATTACAAAATGTAAATGCTATACACGTTTTAAGTAGCTTTCAATGTAAAATTAATATCTTACCATGTAATATGTTAAAATCTATTTCCAAGTTTCAGTTTAAAATGAGTTTGAATGGCAATGTTATATTCTATTCGATTTTAAATACTTGTGATAAATTTTCATTAAAATGTTTTATGAAACATTATGAAACAAAAGTTTAAAATAATGTTTAAATATTTCAATTCTTATTACTGAAAATTTGGGAAATTTTTCACAATTTGATTCAGCTTTATGTAAAACGTTGACGGCAATTTTAGGTTGTTGTTGTTAATTTGGAAGGAGAAAAACTACTGAGTGGGGCATCAACATCTCAAGAGCTCAATGATATTGCCCATTACCCAAAGACATTCAGATTTTTGGTGACATCTGGGTTTCTATTGCTAAGGCTACCAACATCAATCAGCCCTGATAGCTCTGATAACAGAGGATTCTTAATTAATGAGGATGTACTTATCAGCAGACAGTATTTGGGATTATCTCAATGGGAAAGCTAATCTGAACTTGTCAACTTGTTTTGGTAGACGCTGCAGAAGTTATAAATGAAGAAAATGCCTCTATAGGGTCCATAATTGGGATGATTGATCACCTCAAATAATTCAGATAAAACTCAAGGAACTTTGGAAGAATTATTTTGTAATTGACCAACAAATTGTGTGTAGTTTATGAGAAATTAAATAACATATCACGTGAAAGATAATACAATGTACTACATATGTAGAGTTCACTATTTAATAATATCAAATTGATGTTACATTCGCCTACTGTTCTCAATAATTGATCAGTTCTACTGATAGTCAAGTGATTGTGCTGATTGCATTTCGCTGACAAAATATTGTGATCTGATTTAGAAATTTGCAAACCTAGACTAGCATTACTAATTGGAATTATAGCACTAACTATATAGAGTGCTATAGTGCTAGCTATTTTGGCATTGCTTTTTTCAGTACACTGTACATGGTCCTGGCTTTGAGCACACCTGCGTTGATTTGCCTGAATGTCAATGTAAATGTACAAACATTCAACTTAGATAAAATCTGATTTCCACTTGTAATATCTCGCTGAAACAAGCACTTAATGGAGAAAAGTGACAGTGATTAAAACGACATGCTTTTTATAACCAAGGTTACCCAAGATATACAGTATATTTGCAGATGCCGTGTGTTGAATTATTCACATGAGCTGACAATAACGCAATTAGAACTTATTAACATTCATTAACCCTCGGCATTCATTTTCTTATCGCAGTGAATATCCATAAAGGGCGTGGCGTATCGTGGAACGTATCTCTTACTACATCAAATTTTATTAAATGAATTTTGAATGTTGTCACCACTAAAAACTGTCGGTATTTACCATACATTATACATGTACATCTCTAATTCGTCTCAGGGATGGTGAATCAAAAACATCACCATTTTGATGGACGTCCTTTATGGAGGACCCCAAAATATTCAATGTTTAAATATCTCCAGGCATGCACCGAATTAAAACCCGGCTCTAATTCGGCATCAAAGTGCTTTCATAAGACACAGCCATTTGTTATCTTTTACACCCTCCTTTTGTTAAAACTACTTTAAATTCCTGGGAGATAGGCATTATCAAATAAAGTGGCATTACATGACTTATGGCTGAACGACTAAAAACTAAACAGGGTTTCGATGTTATTAGATTTTTCGACAATTTTTCTACGCCTCTCATGTGTTTGTCTCGAAGATTTTTTTTCTTTCGGATAAGAAAAAAGGTATGCAAACTCGATTATTTTACCGAGGGGGCAATTTATTCGCACAATATACTTTCCATTAAAACGTCAGCCGCTAAGAAAATTAAACTTCTTCAGAAAGGATGATAGGGGCACCGGCGGAAATGAATTTCACAAAGAAAACAAGGGCATTTTGCCTAAGATAATAATACAAGAGAGCTATTATTACGCCATGACAGAAATGGGCAAAAAACGAAATTTGTGGGGAGATAACCATAAACAAACCCATGGACATTATATAGTGTATATGCCAATAATAAAGTGTGTTTTTTTGTGATTTCATACGTTTACAGGAATTTAATAGGTTTATGCAAATCGCTCTCTTAACTCCCCTCCTCCCTTCGTCCCCCTCCCTCCATCTGCTGTTTATGGCAATTATAGGTGGCGCTAGATACCCATGTTTAGGTCACAGTAAATTTGTTAAGCAAGAATACCTTTTTGGCATTATATAATACTGATAATTTAATTACCTACATTGCAATTAACGAGTTTGAAGGACTTCAAGGTCAGTATGACTCGCAGATATCCTAAGCAACAATTATGAACAACAAAATGGACGAATTTAACTCATGAAAATTGCAAAGCAGCCCATAATTTGCTGAACAAATTCAAAAAGGGACATATTGCTAGCGCTCGCACTCTTGTAACACTGACCAATGCTTCATCACACTGCCCAGCGTGAGATCACATTATAATCTTGAAGATTTTTGTGAATGGGCGAGCAAAAAGGGCTTTTTTCCAACAATAAGAATACTGAAAATATTTTGCTGTTTTCACGCTTGGCTTTTATTAGGGAATGAAAAGATAACTTTCCGAGTTATTAAATTCGTTAAAAAGGCCAGAATAAAAGACGGCGAAAACAACAGCAGGAGAGGAGGGGGGCTCACTGTGAAGAGGGCCGAGGGGGTGCAACCGTAACCTCGGAGGGAACTCATTACAATCAGAGTCCAATTTTCGGTGCGAGGCTTGGTCCTGGCCACCCAAGCATTTTTTTCTATCGCCACCCCTGGTAATGCTCGCATGTGGAGTGACCAATCATAGAGGGCCGGAGGTCTGTCAAGTCCCTCCTGGGCAAGCGAAGATGATGTATGACTTCGCATTTGTTGACTTGGGTGTCTGCCATATTGATACAATGTGTTGTCTACAGATTTTGGAATATGAAATCAATGACTTTTCAAGGACTATTTATTTTTAATCAGTTGTTATTATAGCATAATATGAATTGTTTATTTCATTTTGATTGATAAAGGAATTTCTTTTCCAATGTTAGTGACTGTTTAAAAAAACCAACGAAGGATTAATTTATGTAATTGTCCCTAGAAGACGTCATGTTTATTATTACGTTATTTAAATTAAAATTTTGATGTCGTTTAGAACGGAAATGTCATGGCACGTTAGAGGCATTATGACATCAGTTCTTCTTGATCCTTTTACTGGTTAAAACTACGTCCCTTTTTGTTTAAACTAACGTGATTAACTACATGTACTTGAAGGGGGGTAATGGCTGGGATCCAAATTGGACGATAATGAACTCGAGATGGGAGAGGGTATAAGGGTTGGATAACTTTACTTTTTCATAGGCGTTTTTTATTTGCACCTCCAAAACATATTTAATAATTTTTTTTAAATGATAAAATACGTTTGGTAGTTTTAACTTTGCAGTGATGAAACCAATGTAATTTTATAAATTATTCTATAGTGTTATATTAATGTCTGTTTCAAGGACACCCTGCATGCAAGGCTGCAAACGCTCTACATGAATGTAGAGGGACATGAGCAAGGGTCTGCATTTGTTCATGGAAATCCATGCAAATAAATAGTCCTTGGCCAGTTCCATATCAATACATGTAAATGTCCATGAATTATCAATCGGGATGTTGTAACAAATAGTCAACCGAATATCGTCCATAATTTTTTTTAAAAACTAACAAAAACTGAAGAACAAAGATTAACTTGAGATGTTTCTTTAGAATAAAGCCTACTGAAATATTGAGCAAATATTCGTTATCAATAGCAATGCTTTCGGAGCTCTAGTCATTAAATAAACAATGGGCACTTATGGTCATTTTCTTATATTGTTCATGAAAAATAAAAAAACGAAAGTGAAGGTTATTGGTTGTACATGGAACTGCTGACACCAGTTGCGCATCTAGTTCCAGGGAAATGCAAGTACCACTGATAACCACTGAAATACCACAGCAAATTGTCAGTTCAAGCTGCCTAACTACAAGTGAAGTTTATCACCAAAGCAACAGAAAAACTCTGTGTGTTTCAATAGCAGTTCAGAATTGACTTCGAAACAACTTCCCATTCAAGAAAGAAACAATCGCATCTGCCTGCATCCAAAAAGTTTTAGTTTGAAAAACCTCCAAATTAAACCAGAAACCACTGATGGGCTTGTCCACTCACCTAATAGTCCCGATTAATCCCAATCATCGCTGGCCTTGGGCCTCCCGAAGTCGTAATTCGCTGATAAACGTTGACCTCGCCGACCGGAAGTGCGGCAGTGGGCAGGTGAGCGCGTTTCGTCCACGTGCCGACCATTAAAATGGGGGTGGCTGAAGCATCTTTTCTGGCATTTTTATAGCAGCAATGGTCAAGCAGACCGAACGCCAGTTTGGCACTGAACAATCTGGCCTAAACGCTCACAGTAAACTTTGGCCATAAAGTGCTTTTAGGAGTAGAGGAATAAGAGGATGAACCAGAAAATGCCTTCACAATCGTGGGGGTTGTGGGACGAGTGTTGACACACCCTATAATACCCCTCCTAGCAGATAAGACGTGTTTTATGAAATCCTGATTCTCAGCCCAGAAAGAAGCAATTCGTCTGTGCAACCTCTTCTTACCTCCTCACCCCTCACCATTTTAATTTCATTTCGGCTCTGGCAGCGCAAGGGCCAAGGGGTAATTAAGAGTTTTGTTTATGAGTCGGTCGAAAAGGCCAAAGATGGTATGGTTAGGGGGTCAAGGGGGGAGGGTCAAAATACGCTGGTACTATAGTGTTGGTCACGCATGCATCTGCCCTAGAGCGCACCATAGAGTAATGGGGGTGATGTGGACAACGATTGCCCTAGGGCTAAGGGGGATCTTCAGGGGGGAAAATTTACAGCCCTGTTTTAGGGCACCGCCAAAGTTGCGTTTCTTGCACGCTTCAATTTTCGAAGGGGGCAATTCCATGTTTACCAAACAAGGTGTCACACGAGGCCATAAATTTCTTATTAATGGGATGTCCAACGAAGAAGAGTCCCATTCTTCCACATGCTGACCACTGTCCTTAGCGCCCAAACGGCCCTTGTCAACCCCGACTGCAAAACATATTCCGTCAAAAGGTCCGTCCCAGATTTCAAAACAGCAAAATAAAAAGCATTGTTCCCCAGTGTAATTGCAACGAAAATCTGTCCCAAGGTGGTGGGACAAAAGTGTTTGCGCTTGACCCCTGACAGAGCCCAGGGGCCAAACTCGGAATGCATGCACGGGAAAATGAAAATGATGGATGGTTCAATAAATGAAATGCAGGCACGTTGAATTGGCATCGTCCAGCTTTGGTTCAACCTGAACAGTTGGGGTTACCAAAATAAACTGTGCATGGTCAAGATAGCATTTTAAAATTCTGATGTTTTGTAAATCTATGCAAGATAATGCTATTCAAGTTGTCAGAAATAATCTGGATACGTTCATCAATAAGTTTTAATATGTTTTCTGGAAACATGATTCGAAGTTCTTCAAAGTTTACTATAATACGTTTTGAGTATTAGTAGCCTAATATGCATGTGTTCATACATGTATTAGTATAAATGTGGATATCGTATGTATGTATTTATGTAAAAGCTTCAATTTCGAGTGTTTGGATTAGTATGGCATAAGAAAAGTCATCTCTGGCTCACTTTTTTTTCTTTAACTTTACAGCTTGTGAAATACTCACCATTGAAAACTTTGTTTTGATAAATCAAACACAGCTCGTTTTTATTCCAATTTTGTTTTAGTAACGTTCAGAAAATCCTTTGTTTGAAGAACGTTTTTATGCATAAAAAGTACTACTTATTGCTAATATTGCACAAAACAACAAAGGTTTTATTTATTTTTTTTCAACTTTTTTTCACTTAAATGCATTCTTCTCCATGGGAAAGACAACCAATAAACCAAAAAAGTTGTAATTTGTAAATGAACGCTAAATTGGTTTGGTGTGAAACGTTTCCTAAGATTTCATCATAAATGTTTGAGGCTTGCCTTTACATTGAAAATCGTGAAGCATCTTTAAATTCTTGAAAAAAATGCAGTAATTTTAAATCCAATCATTTGTATTTGAAAACGATATTACAAGTATCCTCGTTGCATGCATGCAGCAGTGTCAGTCTAAGACAAGCAACAAATTTTCAATTTTCAATGGAAATCTTGTATCCTGTTCGTTTGGGCTAATTAGACGGCAAATTGGCTCTAAATGATCTAAATTATTAAATTACAGCACTTGGAAGACTATCATTTGCTCCTCTCAAGTCAACCGTCAAAATGCATCGAGTTAATCCAATCAGAGAAACTCGATTAAGAGGAAGGGAACGGAAAATACATCAACTCCTAGCCTCTATCATGGCAGAAAACGTTCTGCGGTTACAACCAATGACAGTTTCTGCTGCTCTAACATGAGCACATCAGGTTCAGAATACCGTGCCATAAAGCATTCGCATTGCATTGCCCTATTTTAGTTTGATATTTGATGTGATTTAGATTGGATATCTCACAAATAATAATATATAGAATGTCCCAAAAGTCCAACAAATGGTGCACTCTTGTACACCCTGCTTCCATACTACATAGGCTATGTGTGTAAATGTATACTTTTGTAATTTAGTACCCATTAAAATACACACGAACCATAGCCTATAATTGTGGCATCTTCATCTAGACAAACTTATTTCCAACACAGAGTTAAAAGGGGAAAAATGCAGTGGCCATGTCATATGCTCATCTTTAAATGTAGGACACTAGTCATTCTTTCTATAGGGATATTCCCGTATTTTCAACAATGAGGTTTTCTTCGCCCTTCCTTCTTCAGTTACTTGGCAGATTTTCCATCATCTTGATAGCTAAACGTAAATAAAAGTGCGGGACGTGTAAGTAGAGTTTACTTTCTGATGGACGAGGAAAAGTTGGCATCCTTCGAGTATAGGGAGAAGCCAGAAAATAAATTTGGGAAGAGGGTCATCTTTATACAAACAAAACAAATTTTAAACGGAGTCCGTGTCACTTAGCAGTTAGTCAAGGCTAGTTTTGGACCAAAGTGAAATCTAGTCAAGCTGACAGCTTTAGCTTGTTAAAAGCAATCATGGTAGCTTTAAATTGTGTAGCGCATTCACGATTTAAACCATGCGAGCAGCCAATGCAACATAAAAGGCCAATAATTCCACTAAAATGGTATACAGTGTACGTCATATCTATGAGATCAGCGCGTGACGTCATCCAACTACATATGATTAGAGGAGTCTTGACATTTCTGTCAGATACGGAGTATATCATAAAAATGTAAAAACTTCCCTAGGAGAGATTGTAAAATTGTTGACCAAAGAAATAAACATATACTGTAAATACTTTAACTGCCTTAACGATTGATTCTTAATTAATAACTTATTGTAATTGCCATAAAACAATTAGAAATTACACTTCAAATTAGAAATGTATATGAATAAGATGATTTCTCATTGAACTAACAAATTATATGAGTTTCATTCCAAATCAAATACGTATTCATACTGAAGTACATGAATACACATGTATTATTATATATATAAAATAAAATATGCGTCCGAAAAATATTTTTCAAGTTCATTTATAGGCCTACAGAGAAGACTAGGGAATTTTACATGTGCAGTCATGTGGGAATTCTTGTTGAAACCTTAAACGTGGTGCAATTGCAATTTTCCTTGTTTAAATTGGTGAAATAAATCTGCATAAAGTATCCATTGTACTGTGTAAAATGTCTAGTGGTTTCCTTCATTGAACTATAATAAACTAGGAGAAAATATCAGTTGCTTGAAGTGAAAGGCTTTACTCGGACAGCGTTTACTATCTAACAAGAGTAACTTTGTGCCTTTTTAACGCCGGTTAATCTCAAACGTTTGGTTCGACTTCACTGAGTCCATTGAAAAGTTAAACGTTAACGCCAATGGGCAGAAAGAACCAAAGAATAAAATCCAACTTAAGTGCTCGGGACATGGAGAACAAATGGATCTTTTGTAAGAACGTTTGCCGTCAGTTGGTCACCAGGATTTGATGTCCCCTTCAATTGAGGGTCAAAGTGGGCCTCTAGAAATTAGCATGGAGCCATTTGCCAAGGCAATAAAATCTCCGGTCTCCCCAAAACACCTCAAAACTAAAATCGAGACATTGTCCAAAGTACGGACAACGCCTTCATGTCGGCACCAGATTTTAGGCAAGGATAGTTAAAATAGCAGTGAGAATGCAAGGACAAGTCTGAAGTCACCAGTCGATTCTTGTTAAGTTGTGAGTGTTAATGGGCCTTTAACCCAATTTTTAATTTACATCTGAAATAGGGAGATGTAGGCATGCTGTCTATTTTTAGAAAATCAAAAATGTCAACAGAAATATTGCAATACATACATTGTACTCCCAGATGCCCAGTCACTATACCCTACATGAATACAGACGTCATTCTAATCATTACTGAGCAATTCCTATGGCAATCTATTGAAAATAATGACGTCAAGATTCCCTATTTCATTATTTTTGTTGCCATAATCATTTCTCAAAAATGGATACAACTAATATGGGTATTTCTCCTGTTATATCACTCCATCTGAAAGAGTTTCCAATAAAATCAAATGAAATATGCATGAACGTGTATGTGAAATTAATTTGACCTGAAAATCGAATACAAACGATTTAGTTCAATTTATATGCCTGAATTAAATTATTCAGGCAGAAGAACTAAAGAATAAAATTTAACTTAAGTGCTCGGGACACGGAGAACAAATGGATCTTTTGTAAGAACGTTTGCCGTCAGTTGGTCACCAGGATTTGATGTCCCCCTTCTCTTCCTGTTTGCTATATTGAAGAATTATGTGAAAGTGCAAAACAATTTAAGAAACCTGATTTACGTTATAGATTTTGCTATTTTCTGCCAAACGTGTGAGCTATTAGAAGGATATTTTCGGCCAACTGGCAGCGCCATCTGTAGACATATGTGTCAAAGCGATGGGAAAAATATAGGTGCCTTAAACCTATACATACATTTTGTGATGGGGGAGGGAGGCATGTCCTTCCAGCCATGTCATTACTCTCCCTTAAAAAGTGTTCCTTATTGCTTCATGTCCTAATGCTTCTAAAATAATAGCGAGGAAAAGTTTTATTTTTATGCAATAGATTTTTTTTGAGAAAACATGGTGGAGACCGGAAAAATGCTTTTATATTACAGAAATAAATAACAGTTTCCGTTCCCCTCTCTATCAAAAACTATAGGGCTGAATGTACGCATGGCTGGCTTCGTGATGTTGAAATTTGCTGAAAATGATCTTTTTTTCTGTCGTTAATGTGGCTTACGAAAGACCACCCGCTGACCGGCGCCATGTTTGTTTTTATTTGCGAGGGTGGCGGCAATTAGAAATGATAATCGATAGGCCTACAAAAAGTTCATTGACTCTCACTGCGTGAATTCCAAATGACCAATGGCTATTTGGAAGACATGTGGACGGTGCGTGCTGCTAATGGCCAGTGGACACATATTGACGTTTTATTAGCCTGTACCACTTAATGGACGATAAATATGAGTTTATTAGGTCAATTAGAACGAAGTTCAAAAACGCTTAACGTTTTCAAGGTGGGCTACAGTGGCCAACAAAAAACTAAATCAATTACTGAACTGTCAAAATTGATATTTGCAATTGTTGCATTTCGTAAGAATGCAATGGCGGATCCATGATGTCATTCAAATCCCTTTTTTAATAAAAACATTACTTGCATGGTTTATTCCGTGAATATTCAATAGGAAGTTTTAAAATGCTAATTTTTTCGAGAATGTAAGATAGCATTGTAACAATTTGCATGAGAGGATCTCAATATCTCTTTTTTCTGGAGCCACCCCTTTAATTTATCTAAAAATATCCCCAATGACACTTTTTTTCTTTTTTCTAATTAGATGTTTTCAACTTTATATGCTAACGAATGAAAGAATGTAAAAAATAGAAAATGATTAAAAGTAAAGCTTAATAAAGTATATAAATTTAACATTATTATCTGGATTAATACTTTTTTCTTCACAAAACGCCCATTTCGTAAAATGAACGTTTCTTACAAGTTTTAACATAAGGATCACTTGGAGGATGTTAAAACACAAATTAGACTAAATTGACTTGATTGACATGATATCGTTTAACACGTTTCGTGTAGTTTTTCGTTAACTCCATGAGTTGAAAAATTAAACGCTAAATTTAATCAGTTAAAAACGCTAATCCAGATTTCAATTCCGGTTAGGCCAATGTCAACTTGGTGC
This sequence comes from Rossiulus vilnensis, assembly GCA_034700785.1. Lineage (NCBI taxonomy): Eukaryota > Metazoa > Arthropoda > Diplopoda > Julida > Julidae > Rossiulus > Rossiulus vilnensis. Next base: position 21,300 of record JAQIXS010002241.1, read on the forward strand.
AATCCGCCAGGACGAAAATCATCACATGTGGCAATGAGCCTCCCGAGATGTCATCTTTCTGGCGAAATTTCTCCAGAGGGTCGTAGAAAACAATGAACCCCAATTTGATAAAATCTCCAAGCCAAATGCAATTAAGGGGAGTAATAAAATGAAATTACGTAATGAGTGGACCGCAGCGGGCGACTGAGCAAGGGGCGCAGCGATCGTTGACAGACAACTTTGTATCTGAGCTTAAACCTAAAGACGCACTGGTCCCTTCCAACTTCAAACAGGGATTACTATGAAAAAAGCATGAATATACAGCTGTGTATATTAATTATCATATATTAGCTATATTTAATGTGCGTTGGCAAGCCGGGCATTTTGGGCAGACTTTAACTAAATTGAGATTAATTACAATGTTAATAGCATAAAAATATTATTTTTTTACTAATAAATAAGAAGTCTCAAGATCTACTCATGGACTTTTCTTCATATTTGCTACTAAGTATAGTATCTTGACAGCGACATGTTTTCACAAAATCGAAAATGAAAATTGCTCTTTCAAAAATTTGGGTTGTGTTTGATTTGAACTTTTATACTGATGGTTTAAGGTTAACACAGTTTTAGCTCCCATGAGTGACATGAAGTTGTAATTTCTGGTTAACGTTTTTCCCTGAAAAAACTGTACAAATAAAATTTAAATAAGAAAAAATGTGAATAAGAAAAATTCGAGTCCACTGGTGTCCATCTGAGAGCTGAGAGCAATAGTAACCTCTCGAGAGTTAAAACTTGTCAGTGGGCACGATGAGAATTCTATCGGAGAGGAAGAATTACTCGCGCGAGCTATTGAGAGTAGGTCTACATCCCAGCTCTCAAGTTGACAGAGCCATTGGTGTTTCTCATGCATGAGAGTAATTCTCACAATTCCAACCCGTTTCGTATAGTTGAGAATGCTTTTAAGTTTAAAGGACGACATGATTTAAATGACGATGTCCAGTACGAATGACGCCTCTCTTCATACATTTCCGTTTCTGATGAACTGTCTGTCTCTCATGCAACATGCAGATGCTCGCAAAACACCAATCGGCAACGACTCAGAGAGTTGCGGCTTTCCTCTCAGCTCTAAATCACGAAAGATAAACACCATCAAATGGACTGACCGACAGACCTCTCAGCTTTCAAATAAACACCCAATATAATTAAGAAAAGAACAATATCCAGTTAATTATGAGGTGATTATAAAAATCATTAGTCAGCAATTAGTGTTTACTTTGGTCTAAACTAATTAACTGTTCATGTGGTTGCCGCTATGATATGTCGCTCATTGAACCTGTCTATAGTAATACATTTTAAAACCAATCAATTTTAACCGAAGCGTGTAATCGTTTAAATTAATCAGCCATTTCATGTCATATTATATGTGACAAATTGACAATAAACTTTCACAACAGGGATTAGTCAACACGTAGGTCTACCTCTTTTAGCAAATCATTTAGGAACGTTTTTGAATAAACAACTATAACTGTCAAAGATATATGTTCGATTAACAAACAATCAATTATCAAGTTGTATATAAGCCTAAATATATGAAAAGTTTATTTTAGTATTTGATCAAATTGATCTTCTATTGTTCTCATCTAGCCAAATAAATGCCCAAATCCAGTTTAGCATGATTCTCTTGCAAAATTTGTTTCATGAATCTATCGTTAAGCTGGATCTTCCTCGAGAGTATCCAGGCCATAATTCGTCAGTTCCACAATTCCCCCATGATGCCCCGCGCGTGCCAAATGCTGATTCACCGTCGCCATCACGAAATGATGGATCACCCTTCATGGCGTCACCAATCCCCTTGGACCCTGCATAAATATTGGGCCTCATTTGCAATGTTGGCAATCCAATAAAAATCAATGGAGCCCAGGCTCAAGCCCACTCGAAACCAGCGCAGAAAACGTCAGCCTCAATTTAGTGCAATTTGTAATACGGATTTGAAAATTCAAATTTTCATATCGCGGCTGCGCACCGCACATTTTTAACGCGTTTTGAGGTGGATGAAATTCTTGGTGGATTAGGCATTATGGCCGAATCAATCAAATTTCCTCTTATCTGACGTATTATGGGATGGACTATTGCATGAAAAGTGAAGGGGATAATTTCAAGGGAAAAACTGTTCGATTGGATAGAGCGCGACAAAATTCCTTATATTTCCATTTTTCATATTATGGTACGGGATAAATTCATAAAATAGGTTTCAGTTCACCAACCCTAAACTGCATGTACTTGTATACCATCATGTAAGAATGAAGGTTCCATTTTATGGTGTCCGACTTAAAACGTCGTGATTTGGAATTTCGTGATTATATGAATTTTGTGGGTTCATTTACAAATTCCTAAATATGATTTTCAACATACTAAAAGTAGACCCATTTAATAGGACCTCCATACTGGCTACACACAATGATCCACCCCAATGATAAATTCAAAATATTACAATGTACTGTATTTAATAGGCTCATTCAATTGAAATAGCAGATTCGGGCAAGCTGTACATGTAACATTCTATTCATGGTTAAACCAATGTGGAGACCCTATAGGTACCAACTTACCCTGCATATCCTGCTAAAAATAATGAAA
>JAQIXS010002242.1:0-23912 GCA_034700785.1 Rossiulus vilnensis
CCTAATACGACTGACCTCAAAATTCGCAAACGCCTTTGGCAGGACTCTCGGCTCACTCATTCTTCTCGATTCGCAGTTCGCACCCCTATTTGGCATTGTCGTCAAATTCTAAAACTAGACGTGTACGATTGTAATCATTTTTTTAATTTGTACAGCTGTACATTAAGTTCTGCTCAGGTACGCATTGACCAGGGTTGTTAAGTCCGATTGCCCCCATTGGATGTCTTTTCTAATGATTGTAAGATTTATATTACCACTAAACCCTTTACGTGTTATTGTGATAAATTTTAAATCTCTATAAAAATGCCTCCGATCCATGGTTGCTTGTGCCATGGACGATTACATGGCAACATGCTTCAAGATAGGTTAAACTGGATCACTATCCAGCTATCCTCTGAAACTATCTGGGCTGTGATACTTAGAAGGGTATTTGGTTATTAACGTGCAATATGGTCGATAAAGTTAATTTCGAGAGCCCCGAAGCGACCTGGGTTAACTGTAGCTGTAACTGCCCGTGAGGCCATGATAAGGGTGATCATGACCCCCACCTAAATTGGAGACAATTGATCGTTGTGCACTTTACCACAGATCAGGGGCCTAAGACTGACGGATGCCTGCGCTAATTTCCACGTCCATGGAACCCTTTAAGACGGCTCTACGGGGCGAAAATGACCGTGATGATCCCATGAAGGCGCTGTGGACCGTCGTCTATGACTATGAGGCCCAAAATGAAGACGAGCTCAGCCTGCACCAGGGACAGACGTTGGAGGTGCTGTCGAAAGACATCAAAATCTCCGGAGACGAAGGCTGGTGGACGGGCAAGATCAAAGACAAGGTGGGCATTTTCCCATCCAACTTCGTCACCCAGCAGGACGTCAACCACGTGTCCCCGGTGGGCAATGACGACAGACCTTTCGAGATCCAGTTCTGCGATCTGCGACTGGCCGAAGTGATCGGTGTGGGAGGATTCGGCAAAGTGTACAGGGGGCTATGGAAAAGCGTGGAGGTGGCCGTGAAGGCAGCACGCCAAGATCCCGACGAGGATATAAGTGTGACCCGGGAAAACGTGCGTCAAGAGGCCAAACTCTTCTGGCTCCTGAACCACCGCAACATCGTGGCCCTGAAAGGAGTGTGCCTGGAGCAGCCCAATCTGTGCCTGGTGATGGAGTTTGCACGGGGTGGCTCCCTGAATCGGGTACTGCAGGGGAGGAGGATCCCGCCCGACATCCTCGTCGACTGGGCCATACAGATCGCGCGGGGAATGAACTACTTGCACAAGGATGGACCCATTCCAATTATTCACAGAGATCTCAAATCCAGCAATGGTAAGGCACCACTCTGTGGTTATCCAGATTTACTTTGCATCTGTATGTGGTGTGGGTTTGTGTAACTGTGCAATATGGTACCGGAGACCTTCATTAACTAACGCAGGGATCTAAGTAATTCAACCTCTTGTATGAGGGTGATAGTAGCCATAGATAATTTATGCAGGCGATTGCATTTATATTGCAGCTGTTTCAACAAGCTGGATGTATTTTAAAATGTGACCATATCTACTATGGTGTAATTATGGCAGTGGAAAACGGATTATCCGCACCAGCGCCTTTTGCGCTTGGATTATCTGAGGTAGTTGAGACAGTGGTCAATTCCCCAAGTAACCAAAACTAGTTCAAAATAGGTACAATAGGCTAATACCGGCTACATATATATATAAAATTCGAAAACAACTTAGTTTGTAGCCTAAAGTCTCCAACCAGTTCAGTACACCGTCACGGTCTTCCCCTTTTTGTTTTCACGGTTTTTTATCAATGATTGTCTGCTGGATACATAGCTTAAGACGAATATTGCATAAACGAACCTCGGATAATCGAGCTTCCACTGTACATCATCTTTTCTGAACAATTGCTTTTAGTTATTTATCTATCCAGTATATGTAGATATGAAGTCACAGGTACTGGAGTGCCAGTTTTTCTCACTTGCCTGTCAACTGTATTTTAGCCTACAATCGAATTAGTGGAACCCATCCAGGTAATAATAAAATGTTTGAAAAATCACTAAGATACCAATCCGTCATTTTCTCTCAAACCATTTCCATATGGCTATTGGTAGTTGAAAAATTGACTGCAAACAAGTTGTTTGTCTTAAATTTCCATCATGTGAAATTATTAATTGGAGGCTAAAAAACAATGCGTTTGTCCTAAGTAGGCCTACTATTGAAATTCAGATACGTGGTTCAAAGTCTCAGATTTGTGCACTTGTGCGTTAAAAAAAAACTGAATTTACGTTGGAAGATTCAGAATTGAGTTGACAGTGTAATTTCATAAATAACAGTAACCTAGTTTTTCACGTATGCAGGTCAGGATCTTATATGAAATGCCAATTGCTGATGCTAAATGAAACATTTGAAAATGTCTTTTAAGCATGAATAAATGTTACGTTTTTCATTATGTTGTCGTTCATGATGATATGTTGAAATCCTCATAAACCCTGCCTTCAAAAATGTTTCAACACAATACTTTTGGAAGTAACTAAATATTTTCCCTCAACACCCACCCTGTTAACCAAAGTGGAGTTTTGTTGATAAATATAGTTTGGTGTGCAGCAGATGTTATGTGAAACAGAAGACACGAGGAGTGTATGATTTTTTCCAAATGTACATGGAAGACTGTGCACTGTGCAAGCACCACAACACTGGTGAATCTGCACTGGATACCTTGCAACAGGTCAACGTCAGAGTTTATAAACTGGTGAGAGCTGCTGAATTTATAATTCTGTCATTTCTTAATGACAGTGACAGTTATATTGGACGGAATATTTGTCAGAAAACATTAATCTAAAGCCGTTTTGAAAACAAGGAAGATTCAGAATATCAATATTACATTTGCTTTCTCATAATATGTCTACTGGCAAAAGCAAGAAGTCATGAAATAAAAGTCAAGTACATAAATATAATATGCTATTATTTGCCTTTGTTTCATTGAATAAATTACCTTACATTGTATGGTAATTTGCATGCATGTACATGTACGTTGATCATCTGTTGACTGTCATGAATACTGTTCCTTTTTCTGCTAATTTCTGCGTAGGCCTATCAATCAACTATCATTGCTTTTAAAATAAATTGATAGTTGAATGATAAACCTACGCAGAAATAGCAGAAAAAGGAACAGTATTCATGGCAGTCAACAGATGATCAACGTACATAAACATGCATGTAAATAATATTTTGTTTTAGACTATTCTCCGTATAACACCGTGTTTACTCAGAATAAACGTAGGTGGCTTGTGGAAAACTATGGAATTTATGGTACACCAATTCTAATAGATACCAATACTAGTTATTAGTTAACACCAATGTCAAGATATGACACTAATCGGTCTTGCATCGGATTCGGCAGAAATAACGAATTCCACTTTTTAAAATCATGTGACATCCCCTCAATTCGAAATGTTTTCGGTGATCAGGAAATTTGTTCAAAAAACTGGACAATTTAGGAAAGTTAAACTTATTTCTGGGGGAAATCCTGGATCTGGTTTGATGGAGGCGGAAGGTGCGCTGGTCGACCCCCAGTGTCAGTGCTTTTTTTTTATCAGCATACATGTACATGGCCTGGTTAATCGAATTGAAACCCGTGCTAATTGCGCGGCATATTAAGCGCTCATCGGGAAGTGCTTGTGCGGCTGTTACGCTGGCACGTCCACACATGGCATCATCCACTTAAATCTTTGAGAGTGTACACACTCGGACAAATGGGCTGGCCTCCTGCTGTAATTTCGCTCGCATTGTTGCTCGCTCTCAAAGACGGTTTGATTGGAACGCGGCGCTGATATGGCGAAACTTTCTTGTTGATCGATAGGCCTACGTGCACGCGAAAATAGCTGCGCGATGCGATTACCCCAGATCAGATAGCGCAAGGTAGCGCCTAATGCCAAGGACGTGACATTGTGGGAGGAAATCGAATTGCGCTTTCGTGTCCTCCTGTGCTGTTCTGCTCCTCCAGCCAAAATGGCGACCTGCGTCTCCTTGGCTGCCATCTTGAATCCAAAAGCCTGAGACTAAGGACTTTAGTGGATGCAGCATCTTTTCTCTAGAGTCAGATTCAAGAGACGAATCCACCCAGACGGTATGACGCTATTTGGAATCAAGATAGTCGTAATCCAAAATCTGATATAAAGTATCATAGGACGCTTAACTATTTCGAGTGGAAACGTCAAAATAAAAGCTTTTATTGAAAGCATTTTATGAAGTGAATAGAAACCCAAATTTGCCGTTGGCCTACAATGTATTATTCATATTGTTGTATCAGACTAAATATGGATCGACTAAGCTGTATTCTCTGCCGACCGAAAGACATTGTAGATTTAAAGCTTTCTTGAGCTCCACGATTTCTGGTCATTTTACGCAAAATTCGTAAGGGAATGTTGAAGATTGTTTGGTCCAATGGAAAGATAATTCTGAAAAATCTGAATGCCCATTTTTACATAGTAGGTTATATAAGAAGCATTCAACATTTGCTGTTGTTGAAGGAACAGCTTCGTGTTTTATGTGCAAATGACTCTACTACTACATAAATGCATATGTAACTGTTGTTGGTGACTGTCTTCGTGTTTGTTTAAAAATCTGCTCTCCCACTTATGGCCCTAGTGACCGAGCCTTTCGGACCACACGTCACAACACGTCCTAATCATGCTAATTGCGCTAGTCTTTCTTCTTAAATCTGATTCTAATTAAGAAAACGAGATTTTATGACTATGGTTTCAGTTGGCGATATTCAACTACTCCTATTGCACCAGTCAAACTGTTCGTGCCGGTGTAGCCTCTTCGCTAGTCTAGTACAGGGTGTTCCCAAACTTGCAGGACATGGAACAGACCGGAAATACCGATTCATTTTGAAGAAGGCTAAGAAATTCAGCACATCAGATTTGCTTTAACATAGTTTAAGGCGTCTACTGGTATTTAAAGTCAAAAATTGAAATTAAATGCAGATCATGCCATGGAAGTTATGTTAGTCACATTGCGTAGTATTTTCGTAGGCACGCATTAAAATTAACCTCAGATGAATTTCTGTATAATGTTCCAATAATAATACATGTAATAATGATAACTTGATGTCCAAAAATTGAAGAAGGTTAGTGATGGTTTAAAATACAACTGTAAAACACTGCAAAAATTAAAATGAAACCAATTTAAAATAGTCATAGATCATGCTTCAGTAAGGCGACAAAGCAGTTAAGTATTTTGTTATTTACCAATTTTCTCTCCTTTGATGGCATTTACTTTACCAAATCCAGTAGATAAAGGCTACCATTGCTGTTTACATGTATTAGTCCTAGAAATAGGGAATTCCACCTTTCTTAAATAATTTGGCATTCTTTGCATTTTAATGTCGTATTTTCAGTGGTCAGGGGAATTTGTGACGTCTAAAAGCTATAAAAGTCAGGAAATTTGAGAATTTATTTCTGGAAACCCTGTAGTAGTTGACCACCAGATGCTGCGTCGGTTTAGGGGGCCAGTACAAAGTATAATGCTAGGTTTTAGCCGATCAGTTTTGTTCAGCTAAAGCCTGTCATACTCTATTAGGCAGTGATTGACACCACTACGCGGATTGTTCCGCTAAGGCCAGCCAGATTTGGTGCAGTTTTACGGGCGTGTGCACCAACATCGCGGAGAGTAAACTACCTGAAATTACCCCAGGCTTGAATTGCAGTTAGTCTGACATTGAAGCCACTAAGGTTAGTGAACATGTCAGTTTGGCTATCTTTTTGGCTATCTGAATTTTTAATATTCTTTTGACAGCCGCGCTAAGCATGCCATATGCCTGGAATTCAGCACGATTTAGGCAACCATGCTTTGTTCCAACTGCAGGTGCACAATAATGAGCAAACGTGTCCAGGTTTAGATGGTGCTGTAAGCGCCTTATTTTTAGAGCTGAAAATGAGCCTAATCTATGCAGGCAAAATGATGCTAATGCCATCTGTCAACCCCACAAGTTGAGACAAGCGCCGCATGTCCAGGCCTAGGCCTAATTGGCTTGGACGATAAATGAAGAGATGGTTTCCCTTATGCAATAATAATCATACACCTATGCCAAGACTTGTAGATTGCCAACTTCGTGCTTTTATAAGGCTTTGAAATTTAATATATCACTAAAATTTATAAGTAAATACAGTCTGTTCAAAATTTGCTATGCATCGAAATTACCCCACCTGCGCCTGATTTTAAAGCTTCTTAATTTCTGAATCGTAATTGCTTTTTCTTTCGGGTATTACTGTAATTGAGCGTGTTCCATTCGCGTTAAACTTTTTAATCGTGGCGACCGAAAACGTGTCACGAGTAGAAGCATAAAATTGAATAACATTATGATATCGAGGACTTGGCCAGCTTAGTTGCGTGGGAGTGAGTACGGTACTACTAATATTGAGCAAGGAAAATACTGAGGATCAGTTGATGCCTACGCAAGCTGACAGGGTGCTGTAAAGTTGTTTTGTACAGATCGATCTTGGAGGCACACTGCAATTATTCAAAGGTGAAACATTTGCGGTCTTACACGTTTTGCTAAGTAACTTATTATTAACACAAACCGTAAAGCTGAACTGAGTCTTACACCATATGCAAATGACAGCAAATTCTTCATTTTTCTCTTTCAACACCTTAACTTCAGCTGTTTTGCCAATTTGCCACATGGACAATTATTGGTCAGGTTCAATGAAAAACATTACTCTGGTCAATTATAATGCAAAATTAACATTCAGAGTTTGCCTGCACAACGTAGGCCTATTCTTGGGTAATGGTCAATCAGCTGATTAAGTTCTGGGTCCCCAAACCAAAACACCCATGCTGACAGTCGCCCTGTTCTGCGTGCAGTATTTGTCCATTGCTGAAAACCTTAATTCGAAGAGTAAAACTGAGCAATGGTATAAAACGTGTTCATTGGAAATGATGGACAATGCAGTCTGGATTCTTTAGGCACTAGAAATCGTATGAGTAGCCTACGTTATTAAAATTTGATGGAGAATCCTTTCAAAGTTTATTGAAGCCAGACTAATACTGCAAGAAAAGAAAATCCATACATCAGTTTTGCTTGCTGACACGTAGCCTATTGCTGTTGTTAAATAACATGCGATAGGCTACAACAAAACAGTCCACATTTATTTCGCAGTATAACCTTTCTGAACGGGTCAACGTTGGTCATGTAGGCAGCACGAAGGCAGTGTAAACGAGCAAGTTTCTCATTCTTCTTTGTTCTATCCTGATTAAAACAAACTTGATGTGCTGAGTTTTACGACGCGCCACAGCGGGGAGGCAATGCACTATGCATCTGCAACCATAAAAAGTGTTCGTTGGTGGCAGTTTAAGTGATGGAAACTACAAGGCGCCATTCATGGAGACTGCTCGTTTGTTGTGCTAATTTTGGGAAAATAGGCAGAAAGTATGCCCGATCTGCTGGCCTGCAGGTAGTCCCAACCACGTTGCAGCCCACGTTTCCCAAATCTTACCATTGGTACAGGTTGCGCTTTCGGCACCCAAGATAGCCAACGTTGCATGGGGGCTCTTTTTTACTTTACTTATCCCAACCATCTTTCAGCTGATATATTGGCTGTTGGAAACAACAACAGTCTGTGCTTGACAACGTATGTGAGATTCGGCGCTAATATAGTACCAGTTGGCAGTGAAAGTGTTTTCATTGACAGACATTACGATCATTAATTCCTTTGACTGTCTTGGAAGATGTTTTTGTAACTCCGTTGATGAATTGCCTTGAATACTTGCAGGCCCTGATCTGCGGTGTGCTTCATTACATTTTGTCATGAAATAAAAATGCCCCATTCTTCAGCTGGCAATTTGGCTGACTAGACCCTGTGAAGTTTGTTGAGGGAAATATCCAGCATACCCCACAGGGTCTTAATCACGTGATGTCGACTGTAAATTCCTAATGCAGTGGACGCCATTTCTATATTGCTCTGCAATAACGTATCGTGATTTCTTCGCCTAAAAAACCGTCAAAACATTGGACTTGCAGACAGTTTGGCGATAGTCACGCTATAGTGCACGTCACATATCCGTTTTCATGGTTCTGAATAAACAGAAATAAGATACGTGTTTCGTAGCTTAGCCGCGCCGTGTGCATTTGAAATTCTTGAACTTTTTTGCACGTCAGATTAGACACCGGAAAAGTGACGTTCGTGTTTATTCGCCTAATCAGAAATATTTGTATTGGATATTTACTGCCACGTACCGTAGGTTGTGCAGCGATATAAAGAATCCGGTATTCTTGAATCCTAACAGGTGTTTGGGAAGGAATACTGAAGTAATGCACGTGAGGTTCAGCATCAAGTATGACGATATGTGGGCACGGTCGTTGCTAAACCGTGTTTACCAAGCTGAACTTTGCGAGATTATTGTGAAGATAAGAATTATTCATACGCTGCTTAATTACGCCTCATTTGGAACAATGGAAATTTCGCTAATCAAGCTAAAATATAAGGCTAATGTATTATAGGCCTATTGGAGGTGTTATGTGATCCTTCTCGTGCAAGGCTCCAAAATGTGGGCGATCTTAGTTAATTCCACCATAAAAACGCCTTAACACCAGTTGTAGGTGGTTTGCGCATGGGTTTTGCTACTTTCATGTGGTCACACGCTTACATAACAATTTCGGCTGCGTGGTTCAAATCAGAAACAAGCTGACAATTTTGAATCTTCATTAATTTCGAACTTACGATCGTACATTTACTGACCTCCGTGGATTAGGCAGTTTCTACAGCCCACTACAGCCTATTAAAAAACTACTGACACATGTGCTTCAAACGGTAAATGTCAAGGCTGTATTTATTTTCACTGTGTAGGATTGGTCGTCCACTAACGGGTATCGTATTTCATATTATAAAAAAATGAATAGCATGGAAACAAAAATATTATGTGACCTCCGAAAACGGGTTTCCCCTGCTATGAAACCTCCGAAGATGGGCATCGGAGGCTCATAACTGCATTTTCCGTGCTTTGTTTTATTTTTTTTATAAATAAACGGCAATCTCGAGCGGACGACTAATTTTGCATGATGGTGTCATTTTTTTACCATAGTTGGCATACACCAATAGTTTGTTTCAAAATTAGGTTTCATAGACGCATGCGAGGTCCACTAGTCGGAGTCCCTAACCAACATTTTAGTGGGCGTTGAATTGCAAAAATACCTTTCAATAAACACTGATTTTATAACTGTTTTTGGTTGGAAATATTGCTAGCGAACGGAAAGCTATTGCATTTTTTTGTGTGCTAGAAAAGCCACTCAAAATTGATGGATTTTTTGAAATTCATGCAAATTTCATTAACACCGTTTTATAGCCCTAGTCAACACTAGGGGGAAAAATGGTCCCTAATTAGTTACATTTTCTTATAATGCCCGAAGTAAATTACGATAGTGAGTGTTAGATCGGTGGACGATTTCCAATCGTGGAGTGCCTAAATCAAGAACTAAGGCTTGGTGCAACCAGTCATCGTCTGTTCTCAGTACACCAGCTGGCTGCGGTGGCAACGACCACAATTGCAATTCAGTTGTAGAGGAAAACAAACACCCACGTGTTCTCCATCATCACCGCCAACCGCCACTTTCTCACACAAGGTCGAAACACCCAAACGCATTATCGCAGTAGGTAGAAAAAATACAACGAAACAAAAAGTTTCACATTTTGACATTGTCCTTTCCAGTTAGCCAGGTGCGTGCTGCCTTTGTGGCTCATTACAGTTGCCTAATTACACGAACAAAAAAGAAAGGTTGAGACACGTCCTGGAAACTGACGATGGCAAATATCCAATTGACCCAACATGGAATATCCGTTTGGGGTCCGTGACCTTTCCCTCTGGCCTTGGGTCTAAGAACCTTGCTCGGGACGATAAAAATCCAGGGATATGACACTTGATGCTTCGAGAGGGGAAGCAATATGGCGGCCTTGCGATCAAGCATTTGTGGCGGGGTCCGCGGGGATACTAAAGCAAATATCTGAAATGGACATTGCCAGATTAGCTGTCACTAGAGATAGGGTTGAATGTATGTGGTTGCAACCTCTTGGTGGAATTTGTTAGGTGCAGGGTTCCCACAGAATCTTGGAAACCTGGGATGGTCAAGTCCGGGTATATCCTTTCAGTCCATCACTATACAAATTTTTTGAGTACTTTTCTTTACCGAATTATGCGGCCCAATCCATAGTTTGTAGTTGATTTGTTGAAATTCTGCGCCTACGACGTTCCATTAATTATTAATAGTTCTAAGAAAGTTTCATATGCCAGTAGCTATGATTTGTAATCTCAATTTTAATTAATTCTTATTTTGCCTGCAGCATTCCATTAGGCCTACCTGCGCTTTAAATCCTTCAGCAGTTTAAAGAATTATAGGCCGAAATCCATAATTTATAGTGACATTTTCGAAAATGTTGGCTTACGGCATTCCACTAATTAAGTTTTAACAAAAAAACATGTTTTAATCATCATGGCTCTTCATGTGCTAAACCTTAAACACGACCCTGGTCATTTTATTGAACAGATTAAAAACATTTATATTGAAAGGCAGGTTCTATGCGGAAACCTTAGAGAGTAGCCTATTCATTTCATGAATCCGTACGACTGGAACCATTGGACCATCATGCATCATTCAATTAACCTTAAAAATAAAAGCGACCAGCTTTGCAATTGGAAGACCCTGGCATCGTTTTAGTCTTTCGAATGTTACAATTATGTTCCCACCATTAACAAACAATGTTCATTAGCTTTAATGAGCTCGGCGTAGGGAGGAGAAAAAGCCTGCCTTCAGATATTCATGTACGAGGCCTGCATTGACTTAGAAAAACGTTTGGGTGGCACACATGAAACGTGACAATAAAATGGGGTTTTTTTTTGTCGGTTGAAATAAATGCGAATGGACGGGCTACAAGGAAGACGCCGGGATCTTGAATGCGTGCAGATTAAACATTTCTCCATTTCTCATTGTTCTAGCCGTCCCTTTGTTTGGGATTTTTGCCTCATAAAAACTGAGATGTGGGTGGCATCGCAGTGCGGGTATTTAAATGTACGTTCCTGTTTTATTTGCTCTGCCAAGCCGTTTTTCGTGAATCCAAGGTGGAAAAGATCCCGGAATATTACGCTATTAATCGACGGGAGCCTGATGCTAAATGCAAATTCCATATTCGACAATATAGCTTATGTAGGCCTGCCTACACATACTGTTAATTATTATTGCTGACATTATGCATGTACGTGTACATGTTTATTTTTGGACACTTGGATCATTCATTCTTAACGTACTTTGGAACCTATATCGTGAATCCTCATGAACTTTGTTTGTTACGATGGCACAGAATCGAAAAGACGTTAAGTAAAACGTGTACAAACATCTCACGTGACACACTACGTTTTATAGTTTCCAAGTTACTAGTACACGTACTCAAGTTGTAGCATTGCGATTAGGTTACAGTTTTAATTGGTACGTTTAAGGTATATTCCTGGAAATGTTGAAGATTCTATCAAAAAAACACCTTAGAGGATCTTTCGATAAAATATTTTCTTAGTTAGTGGTTTAGTCTCATGGGCTCTTTATAGAACACATAAATAAAAGGGACATTTTCAAAATGCTAAATACACTATACAGGGTGTTTGGGGAGTAATAGCAAAGAATTCTGAGGGTGATAGAATGGGCCATTTCGAGTAAAAAAAATCATAAACATGTCTCCAGTGTTCAATGGATGCGGAGATACAACTGTTTGAATATTACTCTTACCAAAGGTATTACATTCATTGGTGTTTATATTGAGACATGAAGCGTACTGTTCGAAGTAATTGTTCAAAATGTCCACCACAGAAGACAGTGCAATTTTCAACTCGCTTGGCAATATGACGTCATGACGTCAGCTCTGTCTACGCCACATTTATCAATTAATCAATTCTCTTTCCTGAGCATTTCATAGTGTAATGTAGGCCTACTGGGTTTTAGCATCATTGTTGCTTAAGTGAACAGCTTATCCCATGTACCCCAATACTGGGCTAGGCTACACTTGGACATGGGAAGGGGTACAGTGGCCCATGCAAGATTTCTACTGAAAATTAATTGAATAAACACTTACATTTAGCAAAATAATGTAGTTAAGCTATTTGACAAGTCAACTAGTTATTTATCTGATACAATTTTTTGCAGGCATTTAAACAGGTTGACCAGGCATATCGTCACTGTTCTCTTGCCCAAATGTAATTTTTTCTTCTGTGGTTACAAACCATTTTTCCCCCGAAAACATGAATATTTTTGAAACAAGTTTTACAGGGCCTACATGCTGCCATTTTGAATTCCATTTAATTCTACAAAAAACTACATTGTAGAATTATAGCTGATGTGCACTTTTTAATGGCGCAAAAACATTTCTTATCTGCATAATTTAGATGTAGAGATCATAATTAGAATAAAATACTAAAACAAAAATGTGATTTTTCTTCTATGCTTATTTTATAATTCAACCATTTTGGGTTTATAATAAAAAAAGGGATGCAGAACACTTCAAAACATGACATCAGCATTGGGCCTGATTGGTTCGCTTAAGCTAGACCACGCTTCTCCACCCATCTGGCATTGCTACCTCGATGCCTAGTACATCGAAGCTTAATACGATGTTGCACCATGTTTTTACCCTAGGCTTATAGGAATGTAGGCAAGAAACAAAAACAAACGGTGGTACGCGCAGTACTCGTGATTCGGGCCTGGTCCCCTATGTTCACACCCTGTAATCACATTTGGTTCTGATTCTTTTCTGGTTGCTCGCGTGCGCATACTGTACATGGTTGCCGTGATTTGGTGGCAAATTGTGCAGACCTAATGCCTACCATCCATGTGCATGCCTGCAGCTATGGCATCCATCTGCCCACACCTCAGTTGCAGCCACTTCTCCACGCGTCCTTGGCTCGCGTGCTCAGGGCTGCATTTTTTGCCATCTGCGCCAGAAACATTCTCAAAGCTCCGTTATTACGCGTTGGCGGTTGCGCATACGAAGCAGGCAACGTCATCGCTATCGGGTATTAGAATTCCCATCCACCTCTAGCACCGCGCGCATTCCTCTCATTTGCATCTCCTCATTCTGGAAAATAAACATTGAAGCTCAGGTGGGCCTTGCCTGCATCAGGAATTCACACATTATCTGGCATGAGCCGGATTGCCACCCGGGCGAAACGTTAATAGCACGAAATATGACGCAATTAGAGGGTTGTCCTGATTGTTTGATTTGGGAATTTATCGAAACGTCAGAAATAAACACTCGAGGAAGAATTTCCTCTTTGGGAAGTAGATTTGGCGACTATGCATTTTTTGAGATAAGAATGTCTCTCGAAATGTTGGCCATAAAAGGGTGAATGATTCAACGCTTGGAAAAATCATGTTTTTTTCATAATTACCATGTTCGTTTTTTAACTAATCTGACATTTTCCAAATGTGAAATATCCCATAGACCGCACTAGCGGACGATGAAGGAGGGGGTGATTAATTTAGCTGTCGTAATGTTATAATCAACTGTCGTAATGTTATAATCAATTCAACCAATTGTGGGAGTTTGCATACATGTACGCTATGTTGAACAGCTGCTGACCACCATGAATACTAATTTATTTTTTCCTCACGTGCTAAATTGAGCTTATCATTCATTCGACTGTCCATGTCTAAACCTTTTTAAGAAGTTCAACTTAAATAATTTTTTCTAATAAAATGTGCGTACAACCTTGGTAACATGTACTCAGAATAAACGTGTAGGAGGCGCTGGTCTTGGCGTGCACCCGTACAGGATTCCCCCAAGCCTGGAAAACCTGGACTTGTCAGGAAAGTTCAGAAGACATGCATGATCAGGGATAATGAAAGTCAGGTAAATTTATCAAATCGCACACAGGGCTACTTCAACAGCGACATTTAGTAAGATTTTTTAGAAACGGCTAAACCCCGTTCGTGAACTTCTGACATAATTGGGAACTCATTGACCTTTATGTACCTGCACTTCGTACTTACACGTACTTACACTTTGTGGCGTCAGAATAGGGAGAGTATATAAACTAGGGGACATCCCCTAAAACTAGCGCATGGGTAAAATTCATCGTACCTCCATCAACCCTCCTGGTACAATGTTAACTTTCATAAAAGGCCAGCGTCACCCTGTCAATCTAGGTCATCAACATCCGACCCAACTATTTTGGCCGTTTTAAAATTTTAATTCCTAATCTCAATCAAGAAAGTCTACGTTTAGAAGAAATACCCTCCCCACTTCATTCTTCCAACAATGATTTTTGGTTCAACCCTTCAACCATTATAATATAGCATTTATTTAAGTTAAGCGTATCCCACATGTATCAATAAGTAAAAAATTAAAAATGTGTTGTGCTTCAAGTACTCGCTGGGGTCCCAATTGGTACGTAAATTCGAGGTATGACTAATTGTGAAGTTACGTTATTTTGCACTTCATTTACGTGAACAACTGTAGTTACTTTCTGCCTGTTCATTTTACTCATTATGTTTAGTTTACTAATCGTTATGGTTGTTAAGCACGTTGCCAGAAATAGCAGCCCGTTAGTTTTCGTGCCCACGTGCCTGTAAATTGGCACCTTTAATGTAAGCAGCTCCACCATACTTATTGAGCGTTTTCATAGGTGTTGGCAGGTCCAGAAATGACACGCACTAAGTTAATAGCAACGCACGATGCTTTTTATGAGCATTTAAATGGCCCTGTTGAAAGGATTCCTGCCATTTGCCACGGTATCAATTGCGCATTCTGCATCAAAGTTTCATGCATCGTGCCATGTTAATGCGGAATTTTCAGAATTGCACGAGTGTTCACCGGACAGCAGTCCACATAAAAGCTCCTGCTGAAACGTCCGCAGAGGGTAGCACGTGGTCAGCTTTAATGGCGGTAATATTTGCCATGTCAAATGTCCCGAAATGCAAGCATTAGCACCTCTGTTTACCCGTTGAAATGACTCGCTCTACGATACATGTAACGGTCTTGTCATCGAGCAGCTTTGAGGATTTGTGGATATTGACAATCGGTCAGAAAGCTAAGTGAAAGCTCCTGATTCTGCAAATAGAGGATTGAAAAGGCAGGATTCATTAAATCTAAGCTGTTGGGTCGGTGCTAAGCACTGCTTGTTAGTAATGGCAGTGATAAAACTACAATAGTAGTGCAACCACCTGCAGAATACGGACTAGTCCGTGGACTTGTAGTTTTCGTGGATTTCTTAAGGCTGAGCCAAAAAGGATGTCCATCATGCAAAAATAACAATGCGCATTTGATTCAAATACGTAGTAAAACTGATACATTAATTTTTATCCTGGGTTGAATTTGTTGTCCGCTAAGGTCCGAGTTATATATATTTTTTTTGAATTTGAAAATATTCCGTTTATTTATAAATAAATAAAACCGAGTCTTTGGAGGTTTCACCGAGCGGGAAAACCCATTTTCGGAGGTAGCATAAAGGTGTTATTTTTTCATGTTTACTTTTTATAAATAAAGGGGACATTTTTAAGTTAAACGCAATATTGCACGTCACACCCTAGTGCACAATCAGTTCTACACGTGGAAAATAAATTGGATTTATAATAAGTATTTGAAGCAAAAAAAGTTTTTCAAAGTTTCCATTGGGTTGGGCTTAATAACTACTCAAACTCAATTTGCTTTTTGTTAATTCTTGTACACGTGAATACTGTACATAAATCAATCATGAATACTCAGTAGCACAATTAATGCGCATCATAGCATTTTTACCATGTTATTAAATTATTAGCTATATCATTATTCAAACTACATGAAACGTTTGGGATTCTTACAAGCATATTCTCTAAAACCTGTTGGAAATATTACGGTATTATAGTTGTTTTATATAAAAACTAGGTTACAAAATATTCAGGCTTTTAACTGATATCCCAAATAAACATGTATGTGACAGTGTTCATTCCGTTATCTGAAGGTAAGTTTTTAGTATATGCGTTTTACAAAATCCAGTGCAATCTAATACGATTTTTGCGCTACCCTTTATACGAAAACAAAATGGCAATAAACGTATTCTGCAGCAAACCATATTTTTAAAAACAAAGGTCACCAGACAAGCTATATCGAAGTTTTAATGTCAAGTAGTTATAAAATGAAGCAAGGTGTCTGGCCTCTAGAAAACTTAGTAATATCAGAGAAATTCATTGTGTCTGGAAAGTATTTGGCAGTTTCCATTAACTTATATTTTGAGCACTTTTCTTTGGCGAATTAGTAGGCGAAATCCATAATTTTAAATTTATTTTGCGAAAAATTTCGCATACGGCGTTCCATGACATGATATTTCAGTGAAATGCAGGCAATATTCCATAATTTATGATTAATTTGTTTTAATTATTTTGCCTATGGTGTTTTTTTATTTCATGGTAATGACATTCTGGGTGTAAGGAACAAAAAAAATATGAAAACAAACTTTATTTGTTGAAGTTTTGAAATTCTTTGGTTCTTAAGGCCTGACGTATTCATCATAAATATCCAAAACAGCCATTTCATTTTTAGGTATGGTTTGATAGGATAACACTTTGAATTACATTTGTTCGTATGAAATAAGTTTTAAAATCACCTTCACGTGGTTTGGAAGTTTATGAAAAGCTGCTGGAAAACCTGCAAATGTCAGGGTAATTTGCTCCTGGATTTCGCCAGACACCCTGTAACAGCTGTTTTTAGTTTTAGCTAGTGAGAGTTTTGGCACTCAGCGTGTAATATTGAGTACCAGTTTTACCCGGTTCTATTTCGTACCTACGGATAATGTCCATGTAACAATTCCGAATCAAAATAGGAAAACGGGTAAGGCATTATTCGACGCATTGCTGGCACCAAACCATCAGCGGTGATTAGATTGAGTATAGAAATGAAAAGTGGAGAAGTGGAATTGGCTTTTTTATCATTCACCAATCTCTTCAGGGCCGCGCTACTGTCGATGGTCTATGTCTGCGAAATGCGAAAGTGGCAGCCTAAAAAAAGGCGTTACACAACTTTCCGTTGATTAAAGTTCACTTATTGAATTTGAAATCAGATAAAAGGTATCGCTGAGCCAGTGTGCCAACAATGTTTTGAATGTAGGTTGGACAATTGCCATCCCCTCCCGTCAATGGAAATCTTCGATGAAAATAGGTTAAAACTCGACACACAAGCCATGGTTTAACCTACTCTCGCAGTAGGAAATGCTCAAAACCATATATGGTGCTAATGAACCAATCCCGATTTTTGTGCTCACGTCATTATGAAACGCTGTATCATTTCAGTTTTGCTGGACGTTTTGCGTTCTTGCATTAGTCCTGCAGAACAGTTTAATTGCAAGTAAGAGCCCAGGGCTTGGAATATGTTCCTAAATATACCACTATTGAAATTTTAGAACCAATATTAAATTTTCAGAATCTTTCAATCCTGAAAGGGGCGGTCCATCTGTCTTTTTGGAAAGCGTATTATCGTCTGAATTTAGGACACATCCCAGTGTAGCAGAAATAGTGCAGATTGTTGCATGTACATGTAGGCCTACATTTATTTTAATAGAGACTCAGGTTCAATAGGAAAAAAGGACCAAGAACTGATGCCATAATGTCCCTGACATGGTAAGCCATAACTTACCAAGCGCCAAAAAAATGACTTATCAGGAGAGAAAAACTGGATAGTTTCGTGAAACAGATATAGATGGCACTAATCTGATTTCGTTCAAACGACAAGATCAGACGTTATATACCTATGACGTTTAATTACAAAAACAAACCAGAACTTAAGTTTAAAACACTGTGTTTTTGTCGAAATTTTACCAAACAGTCATACGCGCCTCACGTATGGCACCGCCCTCTTCTCTTGTAGCAAGTAGGATAGCAGCGCACTGATGTCATTCGTTACTTCATTTTGACGTCCAGGTTTTAATACTCACTTCTGAAACTTGTTTTTAGGAACACTGGCGTAGTTTTAAGCGGCCAAAATTGAATACAGTAACCTTTATTCGTGTCCACCTTACGGAGGTTTGCTGAGAAATCCGCGCTAATGATTTTACATTAGGGTAAGAGGAGCTTATTCGCATAGTTAGTGGGTTTTAACAAAATTCCAACAACCTTTGGCGGTTTCTATGGCTCTGGCGCTTAATGCCTTATGGTTTGGCACCCATATGTACTGTCCACATTTCAATTTAATGTCACGTTTTATTTTCGCATAAGTCGTATTTTGGGCATTACTTCCGGCCTTATACAGTACATGTAATTCCTAGATCATCAGCAAAGTCGCCATCTTTCTGTAGGAAAAATTATCAGCCAATTCTGAGACAGTAAAATGACGTCTGTAAACAATACTGGCAGTAAATTTGCTACACGTTCTGTGAAGTTATCACCGTAAACGTGGTTGTAAAAAAGTCGTGTTAATTTTCTCGGAAATAACACCGGACAATTGGACAACGGAACATCGTTCAAAGTTTGGTGGTCCGGGTGACAATCAAAAGCACAAGGACTCCCTTTCTTTTCACAAACGCTCTAATTGGCACGATTGCTGTCGCCGTGGCCTTGGGAGTCGAAATTTAGTAAACATACCAGGAATCAGTCGCTTTCAAAGTATTACGTGAATGTGCGAATTGCTCGTTGATTACACTTATTTTTTCATTTCTTATCCACGAGCTGTTAATTGTAACGTAAATTTCACAATTTGGAACTGACCGTATTTGAATTAACCGGAAGTCAGACTCTCAATCTTGAGACACTTCAAATTCGGATAACCTTGTTTCAGCCCGGCAGAAATAAAATCTATTGTAATAGCTAACAGTTGAACTGAATTGAAATCGCAGTGGGTGGTAACCGTCATCATCATTGCTGAATTGAATTTATAGTACTATTTACCGAGGACGAAATTGGCAGCACCATTTCGAGTTGTTGTAATCTACCCACCCTGTAAGAATTCCAAATAAAGCAGCAATATTCAAGATGGGGGTCTTACTAATGAGAAATTTCTAATTTCTTTAACGTTTTAAGGACAATTTTTGAATATTCTCTGGACAAATCGTAAGCTTTGATTAGCTGGCTGGGACAGCTTTCTTAAACACGAGTGCATACCATTGGCGATCAATTTTAAGGTACAATAGGTAAATAAGAAAATAAAAAGTAAACTAAACGTGGTAGTTTCCTGCCAGAAAGGAAGCGCTTGATGATGTTCTTCTGTACCAGTATAGGCCTGAATGCGTTTGCATTTTTCAAGCAGCTACTGCACAAAAACAAAAGTTTAAATCAATCAGTGAAGTGTTGCAGTATTTGTAGGGTGGCTGCAAGGACAAAACCTGCACAAGTACCAGAATTTTCTTAAGACTTAACATGTGGGCTCGCACCAGGTGCATTTGATTTTTGCTAAGTCTGTAAATGTGTAAACGTTAGCCTTAAAGTATTGCACTTGTCGAAAATGCATGTAGGCCTAAGTCAACTTGCGCACTTATCAGTGGCTTTGTATTTTTCGTTAGCCCAACTTTATTTCTTACTTATTACCTGTACAGAGAATAATTTGCATGGATCGTTCTAAATTGTATTTATCATTTTCGGGGAAAAAACAAGATGGTGACAAGTGTCTAAAACATCGATGGCATGTATAAATGCATATTGGTTTCACCCCCTACCACATGGCATATTATGTACATGTATATCAAATTATAATTCTGTTTACAAAACGCTCGAAGAAGATAAAGCGTTATACTCAAAAAATTTAAACACAGACGTAGTTTATACAAATTATTTATTGAATATAAAGTATTCCCAAAATGATTGTAATTTTGTTTGGGGGATGCTCCAACAAGTAAAGTTCGTTACGTGTAAATACCGTACTTTCCGCAATGAACTTTAATTAGGAACAGATTGCCTGTTATTGAGCAATGCTTCTAAATAAGCCCACCATTAATTATGTTCGTAGAAAACAAATGCAACGCTCCAAATTAAACCATTGCAATTATAGGACGTCGATTGGATTACCAGCTTTCTTAGAATTGTTTCGATCAAACTAAAAATAAGCTGCCTATGACCTCGGCCGTAATTGCCACTTTTTTCGTCTTAAATAGCAGCATCACGAGGAATAAGAGGGCGATTTAAGCCACACAAAACATTTACTGGGCATAGTTTTTAAACTTCTGAAACCCTCTTCCAGTAATATGCCTATGGCTGAATTTCTACTAAACCCATCAAAACCAGTTGTTTAGGGAGTTCAGGGCTGGGCTGGCTGGCATGCTACGTGCATCATTTATGCCATGCTTATCCACAGTTGCTGTGATGTTTGATCATCAATTAATAAATTAGGTTATCGATTGGCGCATCAAGACTAAGCGACGGTGTTATTGACAAGTGAAAAAGAAAATAGGATGCTATATGCCTCTGAATCAATGTGACGCAACTTGTAGTTGGTTCGCTATTTCAGAGGGTAAATGGGATTTCATTGGCTACACAAACCCTGAAATTTTATTTTAAGAAGCAAGAGATTTCGTCGTTGGCATATGGACTGGTAATACAATTTTTCGTTTCCTAGAGAAAAACGTGATTGGTATACACATAGCTTATTCATTACCTTCATGCAGATCTGAAAACTGTACGTTTTAGAAATTCTCCTTTTCCCTTTGGTATTGCATAAGCAAGCAATCAATATGGCCATGTTATTTGTTCTCCCAACTGATGTTTCGTTTTATTTCACCGCATTAAGATATTTTCTTGCCTTTGGAATGCCTGGAATCTTTTCTCGTATTCCGGAAGACGGCGAAAGTATAGTAATTTTGATAATTTGCTAACAAGGTTATTTTCAACTTTGTTTTCTTGCTAATAGGTGTCAAGGCACCCCCGTCAGAATAGTCATCCGTATAGTTTCGTTTGCAACAAAAGCATATCCGGGAAATTGTGGAATACCGTGTACGGTGTCAGTTTAGTTGGGTGATAAGAAACGGTAGTGTATCCGAAAGAGCGCCGTAATTATAGTAATGATTTCTTTGCGTGCAGTTAATGTAGAAAAGTCAAACTTTAATAAGGCTACCGAGCCTCATTGAAGTTTAAATTAGAGATAGGAAAATTAATGAATGAGGGAAGCATTTGATACGCGAGGCCATCTGTCTTCTTAAAATTGCAAATTAAGAGTTGTTCGTGAAAACGAATTAACTATACAGTCGCCTTTAATTTTTACCGGTATCTAATTTAAACGTTTTCTGTTACTCCATGTATGTACATTAAGTCGTTTCTAGACAGGTATGCTAATTTGACAGACTTAGGAGGTGCACCATGGGAAATGGGATTTTCCAAGGTCTCATCAGCTTGTTTTATTTTTTTATTGATTTAGAATACGTCGCTTATTCCTCATGTTTAAATTGATCTGGTTTCTATACCGAAAAACAGTTTTTAAATACATGCAGTATTTTTCCTCTGATAACTTTTTTTAGAAAAAATTTTGTGGCCAGAAATGCAAGTACAGAAGGTTGACAACTAATTAGAGGATTTCAGACGTTGCAAGGCAAAATGTGCACAGGGCAATCATCATTTGAGAAACTGTTAATGATTAAATGACTTGCCATTTTTGTAAAGTAAAGTATACTCGTGAATGTGTACATGTATATCAAGTTAGTTTCCTGCAAATTGCGAGCGAATGCAATCGATATCATTTGCTGATTATTTTGTACAGACAAGCACGTGTTCAATAAAACTATCCTGTTTCAAAACTCAAATTCAAATTTGAAAATAACATTATCAACGAATCCTCTGGAGTCTGGACAGTCTGTCTACGAAAACATTTTAAGGATTAATAAACTAGCTACAGTGCACATCTATCAATACATAGTCTTAGCTCGTCTATACAGTAAAAGCTCGCTTAACCGAGGTGAAGCAACCTCGGTGAAGCATTCTGATTAATCGAGGTTAATAAGAACTAGAAGGGGAAGAGCGTTACGGTGTATTGGGCTGCATGGAGGCCATAAAATGTATTAAAAAATGAGTTGTTTACAAGCTATTTTCGATGTTTACACTTTACAAAATACAGTTGCACCTATTTTGTAACTATACTTTTGATCATCCGAGGAATTCTATTATCTGAGATAGCCACGGTCCCGACTACCTCGGAAAACCGGGCTTCCACATTAATGAAACACTCATTGCATATGCATGACACTGTAGAAACGTATGGACCCACCTCTTTTATTGTATGCAAAGTAAATCCTATTAACATACTGCCTCAGACATGATAATGGTGGGAAATATAATTTATTTTTTCCAATTTCTAGTGTTGCTCAGTGAGCCTATCGAGAACGAAGATTTGTTGAACAAAACGCTAAAAATCACCGATTTCGGGCTGGCCCGAGAGGTGTACAAAACCACCCGCATGTCAGCAGCTGGAACGTACGCTTGGATGGCACCTGAAGTCATTAAAACGTCCACATTCTCGAAGAGCAGCGACGTCTGGAGGTAAGTCACAACTTTGTACCTTCCCTTACACTGTTATAGGACATGGAAGAGAATAGCCCATAGCATTCCCGGGTCTTGATTTTCCAGGATTTCCAATCTTCCTTCCTTTGCTGAGAAAGTTTTCCATAAATCGGCCATGGCCGTGCTCATTAACCTGTCCTATTTCAATTTTACAGCCTCCTATTGAATCTTTTTTTTTTTCACATGCACGTGGTCGTTAAATAGTCGGCAAACAAACAAATAAATGATAAGTTCTGTAAATCGAACCACGATGCAGTGTTCTCAGCCAACAGAGCAGTGCCGTGTACGTAGTTAAGAAAACTCAAATATACGTGTGTTTACCGAGCATTTGGAAATAATTAGGAAGCCAATATTACCCAAGAGTTGTGCAAACTGCAGAGCAGTTGATTCAGCACCAATTCAGCAAGTGGTTTGCAGGAGATTCAGCGTCTTTCGAAGCAAGACAGTATGGCCACAAGCTACTACACTTCCTTCCAACACTGTTATTGACATCTCCAGACATTATTGCTAACGTCTGTAATGATGGCCTTTTATGAGATTTGTTGGGAAAACATCACTGTGTTCATGTATTTCTCACATATTCAGTTTTCACAATTTCATCGGAGAAAATAGAATTTGGGATAATTTTCACACTCCCATGGAAGAACTTTATGAAAATGTTACGCAGATTAACGTTAAAAAGGCTACCTGGATATCTACCTTCTCATTTTTGACAAGCATTGTTATGCTGATGAGATGCAATTTACATGTAGTTGCCACTTCAGAAATGGCTTTCTCTGACCCTTAACCATTTTGGCCGCAACTGTAAATAATTTAAGGTCATAATATAAATAATTGAAGGCGGTAAACACGATCCAGCTTATCTTCGAATCATCTTATCACGGTATTCGAATTTAATGTTTCATCCGCCAAATTATACGTTACAGGGCGTGTGTTGGATCACATGTTGCATAAGTGCAGTATTTTTACATCAGTGTGCTAAACCTAGCTGGTTTTATTCAGATATAATATTGCAGGGCTGCTGTTGGATGTAAGGAAAGACCTTAACGCTACCCCCTTCCAGATAGGGCCATCCCACCTGCCCACCACCATTGATTTTAAATAAGAAATTGAAATGAAAATGCACCTGGAGATAGACGTTAACCTACCATGAAAACAATTGCTAAGAGACTCAGCTGCTAGTGATTGCTAGATTTTGAACTTTTAGGCAGGCTATAATGACGATTTTGATTCATAGTAATCACAACGCTTCCAAAACTACGTGAAATGTCAAACAAATCTGAGATAATTTGCTTATTGGAATAACTATGACCGCTAATGTCTTGTTTTACGTTAGTTTGTAATACAGTCGAACCTCGATAACTCAAAGTCCCAGGGGACCCCCAAAAACATTTGACTTATCCGAAGTTACCTCCCATTCCTCTCTACTGGCAC
>JAQIXS010002243.1:0-23908 GCA_034700785.1 Rossiulus vilnensis
ATTCTTTCGTTTTAACAAGGCTCATCTTTTCTAGCGGAGAACGACTAGGAGTCGAAGGTGATGCACTAGCAGCCTTTGGTGACAGAGACGATGATTTCCGCGGGCTTCTACGAATTGTGGGACTTCCTGATTGCTGTTCTTTTTTTTCGCGGGCGGTCTGGCTTCGCGTTTTAGGAGAGCTTTGTGAAGGAGAAGGTTCAGGTGAGGAACTTGCAATATCTTGAACGTCCACAGTAAGAGGAACAATCAGCTTAGCATCTTGTATAGTGCAAGATGTTGCCACTGCTCTTGAATTACTCCTGGCCACCACAGAGGGCGGTGAGGACTTGCTGAACTGAATGGCTGGCAAGTTGGGAAGGGTGGAGAAAACCGAGTCCAACGTTTTGTTCACCAGGGATGCCAGTGGAGATTCGGTCTCAACTATTTCAAGGTCAGCATTATTGAGATCGAAACTTGTTTTGCCAGATTGCTTGGCCAACTCTTTAGACATGGCAGTCTTCATTTGCATGAAATGCTCTTTACCCCTTTCAGCACTGAAAAACGACAGTAACCTTGGCGAGGGCGCTTTCACATAAATCGCTTTCTCAGGGGAGTTTAGACGAGTAGCAATCTCCTGAATAGGCCGTTCTAAATTAACTCGGATTATTTCCTCACTCGTAGAATCTTCCGAAGATGCATCTTCTACCACTAAATCTATGCCCTCAGAGTGCATCTGCAAAACTGCTGAAACTTGAGATTTCTGTGCAGGCCCGACACCCGGAGCGCAACACGGATTTTCATCTGTCGATACGTCTGTGTAGAAATAAAGAAAGGATAAATCATACTCGTCACCAGCCTTTTGCAATCGCAACAATGTTTTATCATTGAGGAGGATTAAATATGGTTCTGGCTAAAGGATTCCTTGGTTTCATAACTTTCTTTTTTATCCATAAAATTAACTAGATTTCAATGTGTTTACTTAAAATTTCCCACCCTATAAATTGACCATTTAAAGCAACAATACCCGAGTCACTGTCATTGTCTCTTTGAAGAGAAGTAGAGCAGACACTGTCAACATCTTCTCCTTCCTCATCATTAAAAACCATCCTATTGTCTTCAAGTTCCAATTCTGAATAGTGGCAAAACATTTAGTCAGCTTATTCATGTCGTTTAGAAATTGCAAAACCACACTAAACGAGCACTAACCTTCCGTTGATTGTGACGAATCACTATTGATTGATAAATGCTTCCCGATGATTGCAGAATTGTCGTCAGGTTTCGGTAAACCATCGTCAAGTCCCAAAGAGCTTTGACTGGAATATAACGGACGTCTCGGGCTGGCATGGGGTTCTTCAGCCACTCTTTAGATAGTGTAAAAATATATGCATAAATTGTAAATGCAGCGTACAACATTTGAAACTTGACACTAGCTTGCAGCATGAAGCTTACCCATCAGAAACTGGTGAATCGACACTTATTGGGGAATCTCTCACATCATTGACAGAAGACTCTTTAACCCTAAAAGCAGAAATCGCAACAATGCCAACATGTTGAACAGCATCAACATTAACAACAATAAAAAATTACAAATATACTCACATCGAATCATCCAAAGAGCTGGCGTGGCTTTCGTCAATGCTTGTAGAAAACTGAAACCTCAATTGCCTTGACTCAGACTTGTCTTGTACCAATTTGTAATCTGGGGAACTTGATGGAGTGACCTCGTCTTCAATGATATCTGGGGTGACTGCCAGAGACAGAGCCATCTTTTCTAAATAATTAGAACATGATCTCCGTTGTATTACTGAACAGCTTTACTAGGGTTACCAATCAAATTTGTCATTTAACATACCAGGAATGATTTCGGATGTTGATAATGAAGGCTTGTCTTTCAAATGCACCTTCAATATAGACTGAGGTGTAAAAACCGGAGTGCTGGTTTTTACAGCTGAAACTCTAGATGGCGTCTTTCTCCGAACTGGTGGAGTTTGTAACAAAGACAATGCTTCCGCATTATAACAACTCAGGCTGCGCCTACAGAAACCAAGATCATTTCAAACCACAATCACAACAATTTAAATTTTTAATAGCAGATTCAAGGCACTCACTTTCTTCCACTTGGACTAAGATGTGCTGGACTGACATCAAGAAATCGAGCCTTCTTTGCAGGCGAGACGTGGTATAAACTCTGATCAAGATCAACATCCTTTCCGATGATAGTTGGAAATACAGGCAGAGTTAAGCGGCTGAAAACATTATCAAATCCTTAACACACTTTTGTTTACTGGAAAACACAGACTAAAACAAGTACATACTCCTCGTTTGTCAATCTTCTTAAGCTGGATACTGGAGTTCCAATTAAAGGAACAACCTTTGTCCTATGATCAGCATTAGTGGAAGATTTAAGAAAGATATGTCATTGAAAATAATGCCCAGTTTTCAATTGTAACACCAACTAAACAGCAATCTACCTTCGAAAAGGGGTATAATCTTCAGGTGGTTTTGACCACACACTTGTAATTTGACCCATAACAGTTTCGATAAGATTAGACTGGGACATTGGTTCTTGACTGCGTGCAATCACTTTAGTGGACAATGGCTGCGGCCTTGGTACTTAATTGAAAATTTTTTTTTATCAAAACCAAAATGCCAGGAATGGTTTTGTCTTATATGAGGAACTCACCTTGAACCCAAGTATCCTTCCCAGGTCCATATAAATGTTTGACACTTTGAGTAATTTGTCCATAAACGCGAGGCAAGAGCTTTGAAAATCCATCCACAATAGCGTTTCGAGTAATAGCACGTTCGCGAGCTGCAGGATCAGATTCATGCTAATAGACCATTTAGATAAAACATGAATTGAAGAATACTTAAGGAGATAACATCATTTGAATACAGTGTATTCATGCACTGCATATTTTTGATAACTCACCATAACTCGTGGAATGAGTCGTTCATTGAGCCTCATAGCGTCGACATACCGTGACCGTTGCAAATAATAAATAACAAGAATTTCTCGGGCCTGAGGATTTGAGCAATTATTCAAAAAGTCAACCAAATGGCCCTCTTCCAAAGGACTCAACGGCAGATTCAGCAAGTCTCGGAAGTTTCCAGTTTGTTGGCAACCCAAGAAAAAGTGTTGCAATAGGTCTTCGGCATTGCCTTGGTTTCGGACAGACTTTTGATAGCTATAGGCTTCTGCCACCAACCTATTTAAATTGAAAGCATGGATGAGAATCACATTTTATTTTCAAGATATAGTTCGCGTAGAATTGATTGATAATCACCCATTTGCCAAAAGCAATGTAAGATGAAAGCGCACATCTTCTGCTGTTTGTGAACTCGTTTGGCGAACGCGCGCGTAGGCGAGCGCCTTTTTTGGCTCCCCTTGATATAGAAAAGCCTTCATCACTCGAGTATGTTGCCATGGACAAATATCGGTCGCACTGACCATTGGATGCAAAAGCATAGATATGGCTTCCTGAAAACGGAGAAAAGTTCAAAAAAGTTGAACTCACTTCATAAATGCTGCTAAAAATTATACAAATATCCCATTTTCAGTCAAATCAAAGAAGAAAATTAATCAGGCAGACATAATTGTGAAAAAGCACCTCAAAAACTTTATGATCCAACAGCCAATAGCCTTGAGTCAGTTTGATGCAGCTTGGAGATAGTGAAAACGCTGCAGGAAAGGTGACCAACTTTTCAATGACATTGGCATAATGTTCACCATCCAACAATTCTAGAAAAATAACTTTTCGTATTACATGTGCATACAATTGATGAACAGCAATGCTATTCTGCAGTGTAGATTCCTCACCTGCCAAATCTAGAAAGAGGTATTGAACAATTTGGTGCTTGATTGTGGAACTGACATTAGGCAAGAGATACGCATTGAGGAGGGCATGGAGGCTTGGCGGAGGATACAATCCATCGCCACCGTTTCTTTCCCATAACGATGGTAGTGAGTCATCCACATGAGCAAGTAAGCCATCGATAAACAGCAAATCTTGTGGACCAATAGTGCTGAAATCGAGTAATATGCTGGTGTCAAATAAATAAGAAACTTTCTAAGGATTTTGAATGATTCAGTGAATTTACCTGCTTAGCTGCTGAATTTCTGCTCTTCGCTTTGAATAAATTCCAGAAAGCAGTTTGTTTGGATAAGCAATGCCAGTTGATCCACAGTCGTCGTCTTCATCATTTTCCGGCAAGAGGCCATAATTAAGAAACCAGAGAATCACTTCCAAGTAAAGGACTAGAAGTGATATGACATTTCCTCTGTGTTCCAGCTCTTTTGCACATTGTAATGCAAAGGAATTGAATCATTATTATAATTAAGCCTCAAATTATTCAAGCTACAAATAATTAAACAAATAAAATACCATGATTGGTGGTTGGAATCGCCTGGGACTGGTTTAGTAGTGCTCGAAAGACAAGTTCGAGATTCCTCAGTTGACCCACCTGATGACATAAAGACTGCACTGTCAGTGTGTCCAGTTGAAGTCCAGAGCAATCAAACAATGTAACACCTTGATCGCAATAAATAAAGAGCATGAGGGACACCTGAAGATGCGAAGAAATAAAAAGACAAATATGATAAATAAGCCACTCACATTGCTTGTCCAATAACGTTTTTATTTGATAAACTTGCTTCCACGCCCAATCCTGAATGAATCGCAGAGTGCAACCTTCAATGGTGTATTCTATAAATTTAAATTAAATTCAACAAATATTCCTGGCGTAAAAACAGCATAAAAAATGCCACCAAACTCATCCTGCACACACGTACGTCCAGAAGCCCACTCAGTGATGCATGCCATCAAAAAATCGATCATTTCATATTCCAGAGCCATTGATAGCAAGGATTCCCGTTGGCCATTCTTGAAAACGTAAGATGCATTATTACATAAAGTAAAGTAGTAGAACAAGTTGCTTAATAAATTGAGAGCATAGCTATAAGTCTTACCAAAGACATGATTGGCGAGTGGGGTTCCCCTTGTAATGGTAAAAGGCTACTGCACATACAGATTTGAAAGGCATCATTGGGATTCACAAGAAATGATGGACCGATTTTCTTCAGCTCAAACATAACCTGGGAATACACAAAACAATACATTATTATAACTATACAAGCCATAAATCATTGGAACAATTTAAAAAATGAAAAATAAAAGTTAATATAAACCTGACGCTGCAGACCAAGAAATGGTGCATGAATAATACCTGTGTCAAATAAACTGATAGCATCTGCAAGTAAAAAACGAAGCACATTAAAACAGCTATAAAGAATTTTATGAAATTTTGTAAACTGGAAAAAGCGTTTAATGGTATACCAAATGCTAACGAGGATGGATAAAAAAACTGTTCCGCTTTTGAATTGGTTTGCATTCGATTAATGGATTGGCTTGGAACATATACATCCTGAATTAGGCGAGAGAAATTATATGTTTGATTAAAAGATTATTAATATACTCAACATGAATTGCATTATGAA
Organism: Rossiulus vilnensis; assembly: GCA_034700785.1. Taxonomy (NCBI): domain Eukaryota; kingdom Metazoa; phylum Arthropoda; class Diplopoda; order Julida; family Julidae; genus Rossiulus; species Rossiulus vilnensis. The sequence continues at coordinate 5,477 of JAQIXS010002243.1, forward strand.
ACTCACCAAAAGAAAATCTGGTAAACCCTTTTCAGTAATGCTACTTAAGGAATAAAATCCAAAATATGGGCATAACTGTATGTTAGCAAATCTAAAACAATAAAAAAGCAGCATTAAATACAGTATGCTTAACATAGAAAATAATGGAGAACTGCAAATGGCATATTAATAAAGGCTTTTCAAATGGTACCTTAGTTTAGATGGCATTTGCGCTTGATACCATTGATTCAGGTCAAAGATAGCCAAAGTTGCTCGGGGTCGTACATTAGGATCAACAAAAGTAGATTCCCAAACAAAAAGGCATAAACTACATCCATTTCCTAAAGAAAAATAAACGTTTAGCATTATTTTCAATGTAGAATACCTAACTAAGTATCAATTTAAAAAACTAACCACACAATTAGACGTTTTTTTTACATCTCCCTTACCTTCCTCGCGCATGGATACATTAGCATGTAGCTGTTCACTTTGGTTTCGAACAGATGTCTCCTCTATAGTCATGCAACTAATTAATCGGCTTGCTACTGTTTCACAACAAGGCACTTTCATGGGATCGTGATTTAATTCGAAATCAAAGCGATGAACACAACTGATGAATTCCTGCAAAAGATAAGGAGAATCGTTATAAAAAAAACTACTATATAAAGAAATGGAATTTCAATTTAAAAAAAAAGAAAGGTAATAGTGATAATGAAGCACCTGATAACACTGGCCAAATCCTTTTGTATGAGCTTTTTGTTCAAAAGACAAAGAATACAGCGCAGCCGTGACCAACTCATCTTGCTTACTATCGTTCATTGGCTGACCACGCACAACCCACAGATAGCAAAAATTTCGCGGATCATTATCAGGTTCTTGAAAAGTCAGTCTAATAACAGATGAAAAACCCAACTTGTAACTACTGGTGTATCTGCAAAATATAATTTTTTCATTTTGAAATTGGATGTCATTCTACTCGGACATGCTGTTTGATGCATACTAACAAACTTACACAAGCTGCAAGTTGTTGAGATCCCAGATTTGAAATCCCCCGAAACTGAAGCCAGCAATTAAGCATCCGTTAGGACGAGCATACAGAAGAGCCGAAACAAACACAGTATCTAATTAATGATTATAAAACCATTATTAAAAAGATATTGAGACGAGGTTCACGGATATGCCATTATCTAGTTCTAGATTTGAGCAAAATCGTTCCAAAACTTAACGTACCGACACCAAAACTGTTGGAAACATCATTTGCAGGAGTCCGAAACAGAAACCTTTCTCTAGACTGGCAACCATCTAGAAAACATCATATTAAACAATATATACTAACATAATGATATTAAACTTGTATTTAAAATAATTTTTTTTACCGTTAAGATGCAGGGTTAGATGTGCACCACGAACCAGGGCATCTTCACGCTTGTTAGGAATGTTATGAGTTTGCTTGGTGAAAAATGCAAGTTCACTTGGGTTGAATTCATCCGAAGAATTGAAGTCGTCCAGCATCAAATCAATAAGATAGATGTTTCCATCTTGCATTCCAACAGATACAATGCCATACATATAACGGAGTTCTTGACATAGCAGAAAGTTATAAGGATTTACACCACCCACGGGACTAATTATTTCGATAGATGTGACCTTTAATATAATAAAAAGTTGCAATGAAATAATGATTCTAAAAATAGAAGCTGTAAGTTTTTATTAAATATTAGGAGACTTGAAGGCACGAAAATGCCTGAAGCTACCTGTTTCATGTCCAACAATAACGTGAAATAATTCAAGCAAATCTGTGAGCTATTTTTATTTTTGAAAAAATCTCTTGATAGCCAGACAACACACAAAACCGCCATTTATGAAACAGCTGCAGTCAGTGCGTTATTTAAAAATTAAGAGCAGCGATTATAAAAGCTCGCTTCTTGCATGCCAGTGGGATTCAGTCATTCAAATCATTAGGCCTACCTTTTGAGGAACTGAAATAACTTTCAGTATTTTCGAAGCGTTGATGTTCAACAAACATACGAATCCACCGATCATTCCGCTGTCAAGGCCAACGATTAGTTTACTGCCTTGACTTGTCTTCATCTCAGTCACACAAGTTATCTTGATGGAAGCAGCCTCAGGATGGTCGCCGCCAAACTCCCACGTACCATGCCGTTCTCCGTTCTTTGTGGAAACTACTTCCAGCGATGCTCCATTTGCTAGCCACGCTAACAGACCATCTAAAACAAACATGGCCTTTAACAACAATTGATCAACTTGGTTGCGCTAGAGGCTTGACCCATGGAGCCATGCATTCATGGTCATATCTGCTTCAGTTAGTGCAATGCAAGTAAAATGATTTCACCTTTGAAAACCTGTCCATATGTGGTTCCAGACACTTCCCTTCGTCCTGGTTTCTCTAAATGGTCGCAGGTTGCCACGGAAAAAGGCAAAATGTCCCCTACGTCGCGAGGGACTAATTCGGTTTTCATTTTGGAAGGCCAGCCAGGCTTCACTTCTGCCGCTTTCTAAGTTAAGCGAATTTGGTAAGAATCTTGAAATAGAAACATGACCGTAACGCGTAAGCTTCCCCTGTGCTATTCTTTTACCTTGCACTGTTCTCGTTCAATATTAAAACGCAATTTAATTTCAAAATCACAGGACTAACCTCGTTGCTTTTGAAACAGAACGCCTAGAAACCTCGCGCGAATGTCACGCTTTGCTAGGTGGCGCCACGGGTGCACTGCAGACGCATTCAAGGCGGGAACATTAAATACGAAATGAAGCCAAGCAAAGGTGAATTTCTGCTAATAGAAAATTACTTACACTGTACAGACTGTGCAGTGCTCATCTTATAAACGATATTAAAATCGAAAATAATGCGTACGTTTCTTCATATGAGTAAAATTATGTTGGACTTCTGGTACTTTTCCCCTTATAAATGAGAATTGAGCAATAACCTAATTGGTGTCAATGGTCAAAATGTGATAATTTAGAATTTGTCATAGACTGCTGACTCAGGTATACTTTTTAAAAGGTTAAGGGCAAATGGTCATTGGCAACGTGGACTTGTAGTCGGGAACTTGAACGGCATTTTTCTTTTAACTAAACATTAAATGTGTTTATTCCAGTGTGTGATTCATGCAGTACCGCACAATTCATTTGGTTCAATTCAATTCAACTCAGTACCCTACTAGCAGCAAGTGATATGCCATGTGGTAGGGGGTGTTACCCATCAACCCAATATTATTCGGTGATTGCCACCAATCCACCATTTTATTTAATATTTGAGACCATGCAATTTCTTCAGCAATGCCTCCACTTTCAGCACTTGTAAAAATCATAGGCGAATGAATAAGGCCACTGACATTGTGATTTGGTATGTGAAGTCATGTGGAACCTGGGAATTAATCAAATGCAAAAAAATTGCATTGTTTATATATATATGTACATTATATACATAAAAATTATTTAAGTTAATAAAAATTTCGCTAATGGTGGCGCTCATTTATTCCCTCCCCTTTTCTATCAAATTACAGAGCATTACCGACAAGTTGTTTTCATTTATAAGTTACAAATATAAAAAGTTGTTTACCAATTTAAAAGTCCTGTGCACAGGCATTAATGTATGTAAAGGAAATTAATTTATACACGCATCTTTGCTAATAGTATTTATTCTATGTAATAATTTTATGTTAATTAATGACATCACTCCAGAGAATAAGCAAATATATCATTTAATTTCGTTTTCATTATAAAAATTGACTACCATACAAATAACGTTGCAAATATGTTATTTTGCAGATCATGCATATACAGGTTATTTTGCGTATCTTAATTTTTAATCCTTACTAATTGTGACAGTATTTATGGACACCAACGTATCTAGGTCTGTACAAACATGCATCAATTATAATGTACATGATCACAGTATCGTTCTCCTACAGTAATAATGGATTGCTACATTCTGAATGAGATAAACCATCTTTTACACAACGCTTAATAGCATGCTGTTCAATGTTTTCAAAAATTAAACTAACCTGTAATGAACTTCTATTTATTCAAAACTGTTTTACACAAATTTATCAATGAATACCTTTAATTCTGCTTCAAAACGACTACATACATCTAATTGCAAAAGCGCCCTTCTTTTAGATTCGAGCATGACATTACACGTATAAAAACTAAATTGTCTTTTCTACAAAATGCATAAATTCAATGCCTGAAACGTTTAGAAGACAGCAAATGATTGCAATGGTACACTGTAAAAACACCATTCATTAAATAATCGATCACCTCAATATTAACTGACAAAATTAATTTTTGATGCAGATTTTGTTTACATTTAGAGTAAATCCATAGGCGAGTTATAAGATTTCTGAGTGCAGCACCACTCAAAACCAACACACGGATGACTTAATGCTAATTTAGGAAATGGTGAAGTCATGGGGAAAAAACTAGCAATGCACAGCGCTCATAAATGATATGAAGGGGATAAAACTTCAGTAAAATCAAATTTAAAGACAAATATTGAGATTTCAACTCGTTGACAATGGTTTCAATTTTGTTGTTAGGCTCCAAAAAAGGAGCACTCCATGGATAAAGGCAGATCAAATCAAGCTAAACTTAAATCTGCAATTGAGGTTTAAATTAATGTTTGAAAGCTGTTTTAATCATCAACTAATTTCAGCATTGTCCAACTGACCATAAATAAAACAATTAAAAATTATTCATCACTAAAAAAATACAAATAATATATGTTAATTTTCTTATTATAATAATTAATGATTTTTAATTAAACAAAGGAAATATTTTTACAAACCTAAAATCATGATGTTGAGCTGATTTAAATTAACTTTTACATGCCTTTTAATTTCATTGAGGATTAAAACAGATTTCATTGAAATTTGCATCAAGACACCATGGAGACCCATCTGCCATTAATCTTCCAGCGTCTTCAATAGGTAAATATTGTGGAGATTGCAAAGCAACCAATTTCACAATTTCGTCCATCAATTTCCGAGGAAACATTAATTACACACGAGCAATGATAGATTCAAAGATGATAGACTAGTCTGCTTGTATATTAGGATGTACTGACCCTCATGGCCATTGCCATTCAAACTATTTTCCTCACGGCATCCAACAAATGTTGTCGAATAGCCGAAATTAGGTATTAAAAGCACCGCATAATACACGTCCTAACAAACATTTCAGGTGCGATGGGCTAACTTTAAGAAGTGCTGATGCAGCCAAAAATAATTTAGGATACTGAAGTGATAAGAGGGGAAATCCTCGGGTCATCCCCCTCTACAATACCGTACGCAGAACTTATTTACACTAACGGTAATCAACTGTCCAATCTTGAGCTCAAGAGACTATGCCATCTAGCTGTCATGTGGCACAAGTCTGTGAACACCTTAGGAATATCGCTGCCTATCAGACGAAACCTGCCATTGGGCTGGCTCAAGCCAGGCACAGAGTACCGGCGTGATCAAATGACACCTCTTTGGCTTGTGCAGTAACTAGCGATTTCAATCGCCATGCACGTGAGATTCGTCTTCAGCATAACAATATTCCCCATCATCGACTTGACTATTCGTGTTGTTTGTAGCAGGAAGACCGCTCGACGAACTCCCCAAGAAGTAGACCACTGCTTCGTACGTAGCCATCATGATGGCAGTGTTTGGAATCTGCCTGACCAGTTGCGTCCCCAAGCCGCGATACAACCCTCTGTGCCCCTCTTCTCGAAAGACGAGAAATATCGTCTGCCAAAACGAGCGGTACTTGTCCCCTTCTTGCCGTAACCTAGTTCTGGCCACTTCTACAAAAATAAAGAAAACAAAACAGAAATCAAATATATGCCAAAAAAATAACACTGATATGAGTAATTACCATGCACCGACTGTAATCAACTTAAGTTGTTATTAAAATCAAAACAAAAAAATGTAATTTCGAAAGCAATGCAGTAATTTTAAACCGGTGAAATCAGCCACAGTTTAACAGGGCCCATTACCACTGAAATTATCGGGCATGTCTGTAGTGTACATTTTCTCATATTAAGTCTAGATAATGCAACAAAGGATTTGCATGCACACATAATTTGGGTCGCGATCATTTTATTACTTGTTCAATAATATTGCAGGCACAGGGGATCAGCAATGACAAGCAAATTGATTTAAGCAGTATCGCATGCCTATCTGGAAAACTTCCAAAATATGGTAAGCGCAAATGTGAAGGCCACCACAATATCAGAAAAAGAGTTAATGCATAGTTTTTATCAAAACAAGCTGCTCATCTTTCTTTTTGAACCGAAACAAACTGACTGCTTCACAATCAGCAAATATTGCTAAAAATAATTACTACACTGCATGCATTCTATGGTCCAATAACGGTATCATTTTTAAAATGTTTTGCCATAGTAAATTCGACTAAACCAGATACATCTGTTATCACGCAGATGTAAAAACTGAACCATAAATTGTGTTTATATTCCTTTAAAAAAAGGTCAGAGTGCAAGAATCTCTTCACTCTGCTTAAAGTCGATGGTAAAATTAGCTGCATTAAACCAGTTTGCAATCAATTATTTTTTCATTTCACCAATTTAAAAGAGTGAATTCAATCTGTAAATAAATACTCACCATGAGGATAGGCCAAAAAGGAAGCGCACGTTTTGGAAGTGGCACCGGCTAACATGAATTCGGCGTAATCTCGACCATGTCGTCCCTCACTACAGTCTGCATTACGGCAATCCCGAAGCTTTGCTTTAATGGCCTCATAGATGACAAAATGAATTACTGTCTCGGATATACCAAAATACGAAGCAGTGATTCCCTTGTAGAACCCAATGAGCCCTTTGGATCTATAGATGTCTCTGACACACTGAAAAGCTGTCAAACTTCCATTTTTTCTAAATGATGAACAATTAAAAGATTTCATGAATACAGATTCATTTCACACTTTCTTCAAGACAATCGAAAAATGAAAATGAAAAACCTGCTTCTCATTTTCTTACCTTTGATCTAACTGAAGTCTCGTCTTCACAAACCATATTGGATTGGTGGCAGTACACGCAGAAAAGCCTATCAATAAAATAATTTTGTTAACATTAATGAACAGGTTAACAAGAAACTATGTTGCAATGGTGAGAAAGACAAGGACTCTTTAAGTTTGCCGAGTGACAAAACATGATAGGAGTGTAGGGAACATGTAATTAAGCAAATAAATGCCGTTGCCAAATCGAGGGTAATTGACAAAGCGCATGTTAAAACAAATTGATTTTGGTATGCAAGTACTCGCTAAAAATGTCAACAGCATGATTAAACATAATAAATGCACTTTAGTCGAACACAAAGTGTTATCATATACTTGATGCACACATGCACAGTGCAATAAAGAAACGTGTATCAACATGGTATTAAACTGCATTTTACACCAATAGTATGGATTAACTAGTTTTTACTAAACCTATCATTAACTCAAAACAGTTTTTGTAAAGGCAATAGTCCATACAATATACCATGTGCCACTTGACTGTAGCTTAAGCTTAGCAACAACATTTATTCCAGATTATTGAAAATCTACAGAAGTTGCTAGGTCAAGGTCACCATGGCATGTTCCACAAATACACGAAACGTCGCGGTAATTAAGACATCATGGATTAATTCGATAGTGCCTCATCTTGTTTTTTTGTTATTTACAACGATCAACGATGGAAAGAATCAATAGATTTTCGTTTTAAATTTGGTTTGAAATTTTCTGTTTAACTCTAAGCAATCGTGATTTTCTTCTTTTCTCTTAACAAATAAGTTTTCTATCACAGTGCTTGAAATACATATCACAATTTTGGCCCATTATGGCCGCCCCCAAAAAAAGCTAACCATACAAAAAAATGCACATTTTTTATTCAAATTCTAATTATAATTGCTAAAAAGCTTCCCCCCATGTTACTTCGAAAACATCCTTTTTAACGAGAAAAAACTCGTTTTCAGAGGTTGCATTACTGTTTGCTTCAAACTCAATTTTTTTAAAATTAAACAGCATTTTCAAATCATTAAAAATGACTCAAAAGGCCAACCAATTCACGTGAAAGAATAAATTTAGCAATTACAATAAGCGTTTGAAGCAAAAAAATGTGTGATTGTTTATATGGTGGCTTAAGTCACAAGAGTGGTCAAGGGTCGAGGACGAAAGTCAACTAAACCGTTCAAAAATTTCCAAAATAATTCGACTATACATGTGCGCATTGTACTACAAAATGCACGATAGTCTAATCTAAAGTCGCGCAGTAGACACGGTAACCAGATCCCTAAGTGTTATTTCCTTGATGTTGAACAGCAACCACCCCCCCCCCTTTTAAGAACTATTTATGATATATTAGGAATAAACATGCAAAAATAGCATTCAACAGACAAGACCATGCAGGCTCATAGCTGGTCATAATAAACAAATAAACTTAACTAGGTGCAACCTTCTAACCTAAATACAAAGTATTTTCAGCGAGCTCTAGGACATTGTCTACTAAACAAATAACGCTCACCGAGAAGTAATTGAGAAATAAAATGCTCGTTAAAAAGAGGCCCAGTCACCTTGGAAAAAAACCAAAACAACGACAAAAAGGGATATGAGCCAATTCGGAGGTCGAAAATCTGGGTTCAGAAACCTAGTCAGCCTAATCAGATAACGAATTGCGCTTGTCCTTTTGGGATTCGACCTGAGCAGATATGGACATTTTATGGGGACGCGGCAGAAGGCATGAACCCGTACTTTATATGCGTTAACTCAAGACAAACACACTAAAGTTGAATTGCAAAACAACTAATCCCTGACGATTGCATTCTTTACCCCCAAATCAGTACATTTCCATATAAGCAGCCCCTCAGGTGTTTTAAAACAACAGTTTAGTTTATTGGCCGCTAAAAATAGTTCGTTGTTGGGCATTTCAATTTGCTCAAGTGTTCAATCTCATCCGTTGTTTTGAAGCTTATCTTGGATGAAAGCCAACATATTCGTGAACGGGGATGAATTAACAACACTTTAACAAAACCAATCTTTATATTGAGTGTTGCCACGGAGAGAAAAGTTATAAATTATTGACGATTTTTTTTCCGTAAAAGAAGTGATAAGATTTTGACTTCCCCATCGCTTATGTCCTAGTTCTTCATAAATTGTTACGCCAGCTCATTTTTAATTACCTTTTAAGTGACCAATTAAACGCATTAAAATTACAATTTTAAGTGTAAATATAAAATATAATTTCAAATGAAAAAAGTGCTAAAAGCGAAACAATCAGGTTGAGGACAGGGTGGCCTCTCCTTACTTACCAAATAAAAACAAACGCAAATTTATGCGTTAAAGGACAATGGTTTTAATCGAAACAAATTCAATGAATCAACCAGAGACAGCAAACAAGTGAAACGAGCTTATAATATGGGAATTAATGTATGCACAGGGAAAAATTGATAACAAGCTCTCCATCGTTGTTAAGATACATGCAATACTCCATAGATCATAATTAGAATTTTAAATTGAAACATGTTATCATTAATGATAACTGCTTTCAATGTTTATCTAACAATCAGTGGTGCTGAGGGGCATGGCATTCAAAATGGTAATGTTTCCCCCATTTTTGTGTGATTTCCAACTAAAACTAGTCACTAACCTAAGGCTATACAATTCATTAAAAACTATCAATATGCACGACGTAATCAGCAATTCGAGCATATCTACGATTTAAGCAAACGACTTAATGTTTACGAATTATTTACGAGTTTATTTACCTGCACAAACAGCAGAGCACATGTGAACGAATGAGGTTTCCGGCGTCAATTCTTGATTAAGAAATGATTTGGCATTGGAATAAGTACAGAAATAGATTGCCCTACAAAAAAAAGATCGAGGAAACAAATTTCAGTAAATTGTTTAGAATCAAAAAGCACACTTGAAAGCAGGAAGGATTAAGAGAAGGGTGTTAAAAGGGGCAAAGTTCTGAACTAAATGCACTAAACTACATACCCCAAAAATAGCCAAGAAGCCATTTCTGTCCCAAAAGTTAGTAACCTTATGTCAACTGAAAGCAGGAAGAGGTCATTTCTCTAACAGTTATTGCAAGGATAGTACACGCATCTTTGAATCAAGCCAAACACAAATTAAGTAAAATGGCATTTAGAAGTGTTTATGTTAGCAATTTTACTTTGGATGAATATACACACGAATGAAAAGTCACTTCATGGCTTTTCATTAGTTTAACATTGTTTCTGGTTTTGATTAAAGTATTTTAAGGGAGTCCAAGCAGCACTAGTGACATTGTTACTGCATGTTGAAATGATAGCCCATGGTTTTTAATTTATGTACAACTTAATATCTTTCAAAAAATCCCAATAAATTGATTAAAATAAAAAGGTCATGTCGACGTGCTGTATGACTCATTTATTATTATTTTAAATCCAGTAGTAATGTTTGCCTTTTAATTTTTAATGGTGATTTTTGGATAATGCAAACCAAGTCATTGAAGTTGCAAGCGCACAGGTCTGGCAGTTTCTCAACATTCTTAAAAATAAAACAGCCAGGCTCAAAGAGGAGCGCGAATGGAGATGGTTGCCAGCCCAGAATAGCGCTTCAAGACGCACAAACAGTGCGCTCTAGGTGTTTCCTACCCTAGCTCACATTTACATAAAAGTCATGTCTGGCCATCGGCCAATCGAGTAACCACCAGGAAAAGTGTCTACGGACGACAGGAATGCATAAATAAAAGTGCCAGCACCTAAAAGCTACAGTGCTATCACGAAAAACGCTATCACCCCACCACGATTATCGTACACGTGCATATATATATATGCAAGATATAAAAATTTATTTCTGTACGTTGAAATATGGATAAATGCCAGCAAATAAAAAAAACATGAATCAAGTTTTTGTAAACAGCCTAAAATTACATTCTATTACTTCGAAAGAGCAATTCTGACGGAAAGCTCAATTTGGCTTACAGCTACAGCCGACACGTTATACCAGGAACATGAACGATAATCCAGAATCCTGGAAAAACGTAAATACATCTGATTTGGAGAAAACCAATACCATCTGCCTGAGAAAACAACATGTGTACAAAAGGCAAATAGGCGCTCGAGATGTGGGGAAGGTGCCAAATGCTCATGCGTTTGTAACCATTTAGTCAAGTTCAAACCTTGCAGTAGAGATTCAAAAGATTAATACCGCGGTCATAGTTAAGGATAAGTTACTATGTCAGCAATTATTTGCTAATTAAAAGTACACAAAGAGTATTATAGCAATTTAACTGGTTCCTTTCGATTTCAATTGTATCTTTCATGACATGGGAAAAAATATTATGCGTACAATTTTACTGAGATACGAGTTTGGTGAAAACAGCTACTTGCATTTAAAATATGACCTTATCTTAGCACCCCTCTTATTAAACATCAAGGCTTTACATTCATTATCGATTGAAGGTTATCATTACTTCGCAATTATCAAATTATTATTGATAGTAAACTAAAGGAGTTCACCATGACACTGAAGCAAGATTTCATGGTTAAATACAAGAATGCATTAGATATTATACAATCTCGAATTTAACAAAATTAAAACCCTGGAAGAAAGAAAAATAGCTGGTTAATGCATGCTCTGGCCTAGCACCAAGCACAAAATATTTTACCAATCTAAATTACCATCGTTGCCTCACGATCGCTTTTAAAACAAACAAGTGATTCTAAATTGCAAAGAAATTCTTTTGAAAACATAATTCACAGAAAAACTCAATAACAAACTACGTACATGTAGGCCTATATACACAGTCATGTTCAACCGGGTATGTAGGAGGAAACGAGAGATAACTCCTCACTTATCTTATTTACCAAAGCGTGACACAACAACGTGTTTATCCACAGCCCAGAAAATATCTATAAATAGTTTATTTATTTACCTTGATGGCATCACCCCAATTAAGTTCGGTGCAAGTCCTTTAAATAAAGCTTTTGTTCCTTCGGTTTCGATAATATACCTAAAATGAAAACAAGATATTTATTAAATGTGGCAAATATCACGTAGGCCTACGAGTACTTCATGCACGACAAACACTTATCCAGTTGATAATCAATGCCACTTTTGAGAATAGTGCAACAAAAAGTTTACTATGTGGCCTAGCTAATGGAAAATACAAGTACATACATTTTTTTAAATAACAATATTTTCACCACTATTGTTGGATGACGATTTGGGGAGATTGGGGGACACAAATCCTGCAGATAAATAATACCCCCAGATAAGATTAAGATGAGGGAGGAAATGTGAAAAGAAATTAAATTATTGAGACATTACGAAAACGACTTATGCCATGCTCAAAGTACAACTTTTTAGTTTTTTATTTCAACTGTAAACTGCCAATTATTTTCGCTAAACAGCGTGAGACCAATTTGGGCAAATACTAATTAACCTGTTGACAACCGAGGATTCACATTAAAGGCAAGTTTGTTGTTGAGAATCCATTGCATCAGCACCCGTTATAGCAGCACTTATACAGAGTAGCAGTATTTATTTCTATAAACATATTTTCGTGCCAAACCGGTCCTCATTTTCTATTACTGCTTTTCCTGGCGCAGCGAACTTGGAAAGTTTGCCATAAACTTGCCTTAAAGGGCCACTTAATAGCGCAAAACATTTCCCAATCACGCAGTAAGGGAATGATAGCTTCAATAAGTAATCAATCGCCATTAAGATCGTTAATCATGGGCGGGCCTAAATGTAGTCCATCTCACGTTTGGAAAAAGGCGTAGCTACCGTGTACGAGATATTTACAAAAAAAAAATTCTCCAAAGGTCATAAAGTCAACGACAACGAAGTTAAAAATAAATACTAAGAGAGATCAGAGATGATGTTATCAATACATAAATTGACTCCTGACACAACAACTACACAAGAAAACAAATCTGTACAACGATAGCAAGCTTATTTTCCAATTTTGATGAAAATAAGTCCTTCCAATAGCACAGCGTTGGAAGATGGTCTATTGTACATGTAAGTTAGGGAGACAGTGTGTGTTAACTGAAAAAAATCCTTAGAACTGCTTTTCATTTCCTTTGCTTAAAAACATGTAGGAGCAATCAGCTTCACTCTGCATGGCTTCTGTGCACATTATCAAAGTGGAAAACGTTCACTCAAAAGTAAAATCTGGGGATGAAAATAGTGATAGAAGCAGGTTGGTAGCGTGCGTGGCAGAGAATGACATTAGGGCATTACAGTGGACTAACGCTAATACCTTGGCAATTAGCCCGTAATGTTTGTAAGCGTAATTAATAGTTTAGTTTTAATCGAATGCTGAACATGAAACCCTAAATAAAATATTGCCTTAATTCACGCAATGAATTAATATTAATCTCTCGTAATGGAACGTGTCTGTATCGGTGCTAATGGCGTGGTTGTTTGCAGGTATTTTTAGCTTAAATTTCTGATCAAATCGAAACTTGTTTTTGATCTGATCAATTGTTTACCTGTTACCAGTTATTTTTAATTTGGAGGAATTTGTAATCTTTGGTAAAATGATAAAATCAATATCGTACTTATAAACACAAACACATTAGCAGTACACAGATTATACGTGCTACTGCTATATAATTCTGATTGTGTCCATAGATTTGTAGTTCCAAATTGACAGAATTGGTCAAACAAAGAAACCAATTATTCTGTTGGTTTTTTTTACAGAAATAATGTTCTACTGACTTTTGACGCTACATTTACCCATCACAAGCGATATGCAATAGATATCCGTACTAATGCATCTTGCAATTAAACAGTGAAGGAAATGATGTGAAGGCCATTTTCTAAGCATGATTTTGGCTCTGCCAATGGCACGAAACAATTCAAGGTCACCGGTAGAAGACAACACAAACTGAGATTTGCCGACCCTTGCACAGGTAGTTTTCCAGCTTTAAAGCAGTGTTTCCCTACGCGTAGTCCATGAACCACTGGGGGACTCGTCAATGATAGCTTAAGGCATCCAAAAAAATGTCCATGATGACAGATAATTCATGCACAAGGGCAATGTCAGCTTAAAAGAAATCATGCTAATCTCTTAACATTTCTCAAATTTGGCGGAACTGTTTTTAACCCTCATTTGAAACGTTTCGGAATAACTTTCAATGTTCATTGAATTAACACACGTGCACTCAATCTGATGATTTCTTTTAGTTTTCAGCTTTAATGGATCAATTTTCAAGAAATCTATACTGCACGTTCAGTTTAGGTGATCGACCTGGATCTTTATCTTCCCAACAAATTCTTGCAATTTTTTTATGAAAGACAAACTTCAAGACATAAAATAAACCAATTGATTTAAAAAAACAATAAGTTAACATTCTAACTTTCACCTGCTCCTAAACTAACCGTGGATGCTGGGAGATAAGAACATCTCTGATTATCTTCAATTATATGGACATCACATTTGAATTTTAGCATAATGCTATTTGATAATTCAGTCATCCTCAGAGAACAATAGTTTCAATAACAAGTGGATATTAAAGGTATAACGGACCTAACAGAGAACGTAAATATCGAAATCTCTGATTTTCTCACCTCAAACATTTCCAGATTCCAATTGAGGTGTGTCGGCTAACTTTGCAGTTAGCTGCAGGGATGGCTAAAAGATCTGGCGACCTAAAAGCCGCAGTACAAGTACTGATCTGCAGTCTCGGCTGTGACTGGACGCTGGCAGTAATAGATGGCACGTACACATGGTGGTAAGGAGTATGGAATGTAGCGACAGAAGATTGGAGACGGGTTTTCACCACTTCCAGAGGACAGGTCACAATTGCCCCAGCTGTACCACCGGCGCTATTGAAAGAAATCGGGGAAAGAAATTAGACAATCCTTCATTAACCAATGGGTTATATGCCTAAATCTATTCATAAACATTAAGCATCAATATTTATTAACGAATTTAGAACACCGGGTACAACATTAACAAAAATGACAAAAAAAACAAAAAACGACCATGAAATAACTGAATAACAACAACAACAGCGACCTCTACATAATATTTCACGTGTTCTGAGAGTGCCACCATCATGAAGAAAAACTTGTTTTGTCGGGTTTATTTCATCCATGCTGCTGTATGCTGAAATAGTCACGTAGACCCACGCGGGTTACGTGCGGCCTAGCAGTTCAACCTATCCAGAAATTAGGACAGGGGTGCCTGGGGTGGGTAAAAAATTCCACTACACCCTTGAACTATATGAAGGAGAAGGGAAGAAGGGGATGAGGGTACAGTGCACGCCTAAAATCTATAATTAGTAATCGTCTCCTAAGCTCTTCCTGCCTGACTATTGATCAGTATGATTTTTCTGTCAACATTTATCATATTTATTCTTCATATAGCACAGGCCGACTTTCACGCATTACAAATACTTTACTTTTATTGATATACGATCTAATTCACTTGTACATCTTTTCATCATGCTTGGTTCTTGCTCATCAGTTCTTTGTCCCACAAATCCTGATCTATTTAAAATTCTGACAATGCTATTTGAGATAGTGCCCCTGGGGCAATAATTCACCCACAAGAATAGTCTTGCCTGCCCTGTCCCATTATTTGCCTGGATGTCAAAAGGTTGGAGATTATACATAAGCAAATCTGATATGGTGATTCTCATGAATAGAAGATATGGAATTAAATCGTCATATAAGTCATTCTCTTTAGAAGCCAGGCTAAATGTTGACTTAATTACAATACATATTTTATGACCCCCGACCTGTCCCACTGATTTGTCTGATGTCAAGGGTTGAGGGTTACACAAACTAATCTGACATGCAGTTCCACAAGAACAGAAAATATATGGAATTAAACGTTCATTTATGTCATGCCCATTAGAGGCTAAGCTAAATGTTGACTTTAAATGACCCAGAGATGAAACACTATGTTTAAACGAAGACATCAGACAAAACATCGCATTTTTCAGCACATTGCTTTTACTGACATGTGGCAACCTATTTTTAGCATGAACCTAGATATTAAGCGGTTAATCACACGAGTTAAAACAAACGAAACGACAAAACCGGTCTGCGATTGATTGCCTTTAGCCCAGTCAACGATGCGACTTTTTTCCCCCCTCTATGATCACGCTAAGTTAGGCTTAAGTCGCAGCCTGCGCACATGAGATTGTCAAATAATTCGGAGACAATTTCCCTGCAGGTGATCGAACGTTATTAAACAACATCTAAAAATAACCAGTTCGCAAGTTTTTTTTATAAAAAAAATGTCCTGCGTATTACAGCGGGAAATCCGGCCAATTCGCCCCAACGGAAACTGACACTTAACTCCAAGCCCGTGCTTTACCAGTATATATATCGAACAAATCTTCACTCACCCGCCAGCTACGAGGTGCACTAGTGTATCTCGTTGAGACATACGCCCAAATGTTTAATAACCATGAAGCACAATATTTTTTCGCAGATTCGTGAGCCACATCCACAAGCGATCAAATCGTTGAAAATACTGACGGAGGTTCGCGAACGTAGTAAGAAAAACACGCCGATTCTTCCACACAATCACGTGCACACATTCCAATATTGGTGGAAAACGGTCACGTGATCGGTCACCCCGCCACGCCATTGGCCCGTTTCGGCGTTTACAAACACTGAGCACGTGTTTCCAAAAACAACGTCGTAATAAAACCAAACCAAGATTTAGTTCATTGTAACGATTGATTGCGAATAAAACTGATGTAAGTAAATGAAAATGAGCGGTTTTACGACGTCGCATGATCTTGATTCCAAAAGCATTCACGCAGACGTTCCATCGGTGACTGAAATTGTTTCTAATTGTTCGAGCATTATGGGTAACGGAGTGCTAATTACTTAATTCCACAACGCTAAGTTTGATGTCAACTTGCCAACGTGTATCTACATCAAGAAAATAGATTCACGTCGACCGTTGCATCCTCTAGGCATGACATTTAACAGTTGTTTTTTTTGACTCGGAATAAGCTCATAACATGGTGCAAATTGAGCACACATTTGCGCGGGAAACATGAATCCAGGGAACGGGACAGCTATCGCCATCTGTTGTCAAGTACGGAAACCTTTTAAGGCGCGATTTATGAAATTTCGGGCTAATAAACGTTTAAAAGACGTACGGAACATTTTATCTGCAATATTGCGTGTGATGGATGATGAATTGTTAAGCTGAGCACGATCAACAAATAATGACAGTAATAGTGATCGAGTAAGGGCAATCAGCAAAGAATATCTGTAGTGCATATGATACTAATATGAATACATAGTGTGTATTTCTGTCAGTATACACCCAATTTGAAATTGGAATAGGTCGTTTTGTGAACAATTTAAAGCACTTTCAAATGCTCCTAAATTGATCGAATTCCTCTTGAATTTCGCAGGAGAATAGCCTGAAAACGCAATGCCATCAATTCACAACGATTGTAGGCCTACGTACAGAAAATGGACCGTGCTGCAATCAAATCATGCAAAACATCACTGCAACTCCAGATCTTTTACTCTCACAAAATCGTATTACCTGTAGAAATACTTTTATAGTTCCAGGAATAAAGGCATGCAGATGTCCCAAAAAATGTCAATATTTTACTGTTGTTTTAAGGTTTTTCACTTGTGAAATTGACGAAAAAATTTAGTCAAATTAGGCGTATTTTAAAGAGCAATAAATTGCTTACGTAACCAACTATGCCGACTTTAAATTGGATATCTTCTTGATGAAGGAAATCATTTTTTTAAAACTGTTAGGTGAGCCAGTCTCTTTGCTCGCAAGTGTAGATACATGTACCAATTTTTGCAAATCTCATTACTTTGCATGCATATATGACTTAGTAAAAAAATTGTGAAGGATAGGGCCATTGATTTATTGCCAAACGTAATTGCATAGTTTCCTGTGAGGAAAATGCATTATCTTCATACTGGATAGCTCATGATACATGATAGCCTCGTTAAAAAGCACTGAATTGTTAGTTTAATTAACTACCATTATGTAATAAATTAAGCACGTGAAGTATACAGAAAATGCGTGCCAAGTTACATATTATACGTCTTAGAATAGCCACAAAATAAAATGTGAGCTGGATAAAACTGGTATTTTTGGACAAATTGCCCTTCATTAATGATAACAGATGCAAACTGGATTAACATCTGGCACTCAAGTACCAAATGAAACGTTCTATTTCCACAAATTAATAGGATAACGCTGTTAACGTTAACTTTTAAAAATGTACATTTTTTTCACTGAAAACAAGTGAATTTCACTCAAGTAACAACTAAATTAGTAATAATGGAAAAAGTCAAAGCAAACTAAAAATTCATTTCGTGTGTAATTGAAACATACCTCAGAAAATTATGGAAGGATGCATTACCTATTAGTCCAGAAAATTAGAAACTTTACATATAGTTTATGTATAGAAACTTACATATAGTACAATATAATTTTTTTTGGGC
>JAQIXS010002244.1:0-23901 GCA_034700785.1 Rossiulus vilnensis
ATAATAAATTTATATTAATAAATAATTATCTATACAATACTGTATTTATACAAATCCTATAATTATTTATACTACTAATAATAATAATTAATTTATATTAATAAATAATTATTTATGCAATCCTATAATTATACAAATCCTAATTAATAAACAACGTTCTTAATATAAATAAAACCTAATTTCAGGAAATTAAGAATTTTTTTTAAATTGAAATTTGTATTTAATTTGAAATTAGTCAAGCATTTATGGCGTTACGGACCGAAAGACGACCTAATTTATTATAGTTTTTCTGAAAAGTAATTACGGTATAATAATTAGATATTTAATTGTTTTTTTTCTTTTTCCAAATCCTGAATTTCAGGCTTTCAGCGCCCCCTTGGATCGCATTTTTCCAGCCGAGGAAAACGACAAAAAGGATGTGCCGGATAATTGTGAGTTCAAATCACGTTTCATTTAAGTTTTGGATAAAATAAAACAAACAATTGAAACCTGTTGAAGTGGACGCCGTTGGTGCGGATGACCTCGTTCCGTCGAAAAGACGCCATTATTCAATTTAAAAAAAAAAAAATCAGGCTGAATGCCAACTAGACACCCTGTGAAACTAGGCATATCCTTAACGTTAAAATAAGCACCCTGTAAAAATGGTGTCTTCTTTTTTTTTGTATCGAACATCCTATAAAAATTAAATCTTGCTGCATTTTTTTTTATTGGACACCCTGTAGATATTGTATTTTCGTGTATTTGTTATTGGACACCCTGTAAAAATTATTTTTTTCTGTATTTTTTTAATTGGACACCCTGTAAAAAAAGAATCTTCCTAAATCCTTTATTTGACACCCTGTAAATATTGTAATTTAGTGTAGTTTGTATTGGACACCCTGTAAAAAGAGAATCTTCCTAAATCCTTTATTTGACACCCTGTAAATTTTAAATCTTACTGTATTTTTTATTGGACACCCTGTAAAAAAAGAGTCTTCCTAAATCTTTTATTTGACACCCTGTAACTTTAAAATCTTACTGTATTTTTTTATTGGACACTCTGTAAAAAGAGTCTTCCTAAATCTTTTATTTGACACCCTGTAAACAGGGAATCTTGCATTTTTTTACTGGACACCCTGTAAAAAGAGAATCTTCCTAAATCCTTTATTTGACACCCTGTAAAATTTAAATCTTACTGTATTTTTTATTGGACACCCTGTAAAAAAAGAATGTTCCTAAATCTATTATTTGACACCCTGTAAAATTTAAATCTTACTGTAGTTTTTTTATTGGACAAGATTTGGATATGGTTTAATTATTTTGATAAAAATGAAAATAAAATTATATTTTTAAAAAAATCAAATAATAATCTGAATGCTGAATAATTCAGGCATTTGACGAAATATTTCTTGGAAATCACCAAAAGTGAAATTCTGATCGAAATCCATGAAAATTTTATTTTGAATAAAAAACCGTTTTTCTGAATTTGCAGTTTGGATGGATGATGATTTCCTAAATAATTAATTCTAATTGATATTCATTTATATGTTGGTTTTTTATTTTCAGGTGCTTTGATGTATTTGAACGAAGCCACTTTGTTACACAACATAAAACTTCGATACGACAAAGACTTGATTTACGTAAGTCACAAATTTACTCAGTTTTTTGTTTTTTATTTCCAAATAATTTCTGAAGTTTTTAATATACTCATTTTTTAACCCAAATTATTTCGTTTCATACGTTTTTTTTCCACGTTTCTGAAGTTTTAACAATTATTTTTACCCAAATTTTCTTGTTTTATAGAATTTTTTACTGAAGTTTATATATAGTTATTTTTTTCACCAAATAATTTCTCAAGTTTTAAAATATTCATTTTTTATCTAAATTATTTTGCTTTATTTTTTTGTCCACGTTTCTCAAATTGTAATGTTCTCATTTTTTACACAAATCATTTAGTTATTTATAGACTATATTCCATGTTTTTGAAGTTTTAATATACTCATTTTTACCCAAATTATTTCATTTCATACTTTTTTCTACGTTTTTGAAGTTTCAGTATATTCATTTGTTACCTAAATTATTTCATTTCATGTTTTTTATTCAAGTTTTAATGTTCTCATTTTTTACCTAAATTATTTCTGAAGTTTTAACATTCTCGTTATTTACTCAAATTCTTTTCGGTTTATTTTCTAGACTTACGTGGCCAACATTTTGATCGCCGTGAATCCGTACTTCGAAATCCAAAAGTTGTACTCGTTGGATACGATCCGTCAGTACCAAGGGAAATCTTTGGGAACTTTGCCACCTCACGTCTTCGCAATTGGTAAGTTCATCACAAAAAACAAAAAAAAAACGTTAGTTTTTAAAAAAACAACGAATTTTTACAAAAAAAATCATAATAGTTTTTTGGGACTACTAATATCAGTACGCTTAGTGATCACAAGCAGTTCGTTATCAGATATCGTTTTATTTTCCCAAAAATGTTGTTTCATACAACAAAAAATCATCTATCATTCTTCGAAAAAATACTTCAGATATTTTAACAAATTCAAAACTTTGTGCTATATTTTCCGATCGTTTTCCGATCAGTAAATGTTTTATTAATTTTCAACCGTTTTTATTATTTATTTATTTTATTTCTATGAAGCGCAGTGTCATTTGTTTCTCCAAAGAAATCAAAAGAATTAAACTAAATTAAAATTGATTAAATTAAAAACATGCGATCGGTATTCTTTAAGTAAATCTTAAATCAATTTTCAACCGTTTTTATTATTCGTTTAATTTGCTTGTTTTTCTTTAAAAATTCGTATTTCGAAAATTCTATGAACAATTTTGGTTAATTATCCTGGTCCTGGGTGATCAACAGTTTCCAGAGTTCCAGAAGTCGGTCTCCCCGAAGCTCAGCTCATTTACGGCAATCGAGGTTAACTGATTAAATCGGTATTTCAATCGGTGACTAACTACTGATAAAACTTTTTTATTTTCTTTCAATTAAATCAAGCCGGATAAAAAAAACACCTCTTAATAATTGTCGTATCCCCTTTTCATGTTCCTGCAAAGAGGAGGTTTTTTATTTTTATGATAAGATAATGAAGATACTTCAGGATATTAGCAGTAACGAAAACCAATATGATACTGATATCACTAAGCATACTGATATTAGTAGTCCCAAAAACCACTATAATACTGATATCACTAAATTACTGATATTAGTAGTCCTGAAAACCATTATAATACTGATATCATTAAGCATACTGATATTAGTAGTCCCAAAAACCACTATGATACTGATATCACTAAATTACTGATATTAGTAGTCCTGAAAACCATTATAATACTGATATTAGCATTCCCAAAAACCACTATAATACTGATATCATTAAGCATACTGATATTAGCATTCCCAAAAACCACTATGATACTGATATCATTAAGCATACTGATATTAGCAGTCCCAAAAACCACTATGATACTGATATCACTAAGGTTATACTTACATCAGGGATCTCTCGCAGGAAGCCTTCTCCGGTTCTGGAGGAATCGCAAGCCAACAACCTGTTGATCTACGGTTGATCTCAAACAATTGATCTCTAATTTTTTTTTTTTTTTTTTCAATATTCACAGCGGACAAAGCCTTCCGTGAGATGAAGGTGTTCAAGGAGAGCCAATCGGTGATCGTGAGCGGCGAATCCGGAGCCGGAAAAACGGAGTCCACCAAATACGTGCTGCGGTACCTGTGCGAGACGTGGGGATCCCACGCGGGACCCATCGAACAGAGGATCTTGGAAGGTGAAATTACAATCCAGGAAATCTTCATTCATTTATTTATTTTATTTTTTCCAAGAGGTCCAAGAGGTTTTTAGAGGGGTTCTGGCACTTACGACCTTTTGGTTTGGTACCCTTGACATGAGACGTTGCAATATTTTTGTTCCAAACGTGAAGTCTGATAAAGACAACGGTTTGCTAAAAATTATCCCTTATCAGGGGCATGTCGTAAGAATTATCGACTTCTAAAGTTGTTTCGATAAATCCTGGTTATGCAGATAATGAAAATCATTAATGCACTTGTGTTTAAATATAAAACAATGGAAAGATAAAACGAATTTCCTGGTTCCATCTGTGTGTTTTTTTAACTTCCTGGTGGCCTGTATCTAATCTCGACCTTACGTAATTCAAGTGCATTAATTGTTTTAATCATTTTTATGAATTATCATATTTGCATTGAATCCCAAACCGGGTGTTTATCATATCGGCATCATTGTTAAAGGAGAAAAAAATAATGAAAATAATAGATATGAATTTTGATATCAGAATGACATCGAACAAATTTTGGCTTCCTGTAACCAATGATTGGCCAAATGTATATATATATATATATTGAGAATAACACAAATTTAGTTTTTTTACCACAAAAAAAATGAATAAAAAAAATTGTCTGGAAGTTTGATAAGTATAGGTTTATTTAACAACTTGATAAACTTGTAAATTAAACAAATTTAGTTGCTTTTTTACAAAAAAAAAAAAAAAAAAAAAATATAAAGTTTGTTTGTAAATTGCATAAATACAGATTTATTTATCAGCTTGATAAAGTTGTGAATTAAACAAATGTATTTTTTTTTTGCCAAAAAAAATGGTAATACAAACATTGTTTCGAAATTTGTTAATTACAGGTTTATTTAGCAGTTTGAAAAAAACTTGTAAATTAAACAAATTTATTTTGTTTTACAAAAAAAAATAATAAAAAAGTTCTTTGGAAGTTTGATAATTACAGGTTTATTAAGCAGCTTGAAAAAAAACTTGCAAATTAAACAAATTTAGTTTTTTTTAACAAAAAAAATTGTTTCGAAATTGGATAAATACAGATTTATTTAACAGCTAGATAAAGTTGTGAATTAAACAAATTTAGTTCAAATGTGATATTTTATCAAAAGTAAACTTAAGGATCGTCAAATTACAAAAATAAGAAAAAATCAAATCCATTGTGTTGCATTTTAAAAACAAAAAAAATTATCAAAAAAATAAAATATAAAAAGTGACCATTAATTATTCTGGATGATTTATTTATTTCTTGATTGTTTATTTTTTTCCTTTTTCCATCAGCCAATCCTGTTTTGGAAGCGTTTGGAAATGCGAAGACGGTGCGCAACAACAACAGCAGCCGTTTCGGAAAATTCATCGAAATCCATTTTAATAACAAGGTATTATTTATTATTCGCTTAACGGCCATGGACGAAGGCTTTCGATTTGAAATTCAATTCAATTCAATACGAATGGTGGTTTTTTAGTGCGCCGTGGTGGGTGGCTACATTTCGCATTACCTCCTGGAGAAATCCAGGATCTGTGGACAGAATCCGGAGGAACGAAACTATCACATCTTCTACCAGCTGATCGCAGGGGCCCCGGAGGCCCTGAGGAAGCAACTGGGGCTCACGAAACCAGACGATTTCCACGTAAGGTTTTGGGGAAAAATGTCAAAAAATTTCGGAAATTTCAACAAAAAAAAATATAAATATATAAAAGATCTGACTGAATATGACAAATAAAAACAAAGTCCAAATATATATATCTATAAATCGTAAAATTCTCAAACAATTATGAAAAATTATGACTTCAAAAAAATCATTTACAATTTGCCTGAAAAGTCAAAAAAAAATTTCCGAAAATGTTAAATATCGCAAACATTTTTTGAAAAATGTCAAAATTTGATATATTATGAAAGTTAAAAAAATAGACAAATGCAATAAATATAAAGAATCTAAACGTGACCCAAAAAAATGAAAAAATCTGAACATGACCCCCAAAAAAAGCCAATTATCTAAAAAAATTAAAGAGCGCAAAAGTCAAAAATTTTTAAAATTCAGTTGTCAAAAAAGTGAAAAGCGTTTTGTTTTGTTTTAAAAAAATTATGAACATTTTGGAAATTCAGTTGTCAAAAATGTGAAAAACGTATAAATATCGAAAAACAAGGCTAAATATCTAAAACAGTTAAAATTCGGAAAAATCTAAAAAATGGGAACATTTTAAAAAATCTCAGAATGTCAAAACTGTCAAAAATCTCAAAAAATCTCAAAGTCCAAAATTTAAAAAAAAAATCAATCATAAAAAAATTTTATGTCCAAACATTAAAGTTTTCATTGACCGATGACATTAAATTCATTTATTCCTCCCACACAGTACCTGAAGAAGGGCTGCACGCAGTTCTTCTGCAGGAAGGACACCGAGGGCCGCATCAACGCCAACCAGAAGAGTCAATTGGTACAAATTTCATTTCATTTTCTGCGGTTTTCGTTTTTTTTACAAAATTTTTAACAAATTCGTCGTCCTTTTTGCAGCATCAGCAGAAGGGGCCGTTGCGAGACCCCCTCCTGGACGACGTCAACGATTTCCTGCAGATGGACAAAGCCCTGTCTCACTTCGGACTGGACGACAAACAGCGGCTGGCCGTGTACACCGTGGTGGCCGCGGTCCTGCACCTCGGAAACGTCGCTTTCGAGGACAATCCGGAGGATTCCAAAGGTGAAGGGTCCAAGTTACGCTACTCTTTTTTTGTTTATTTCTGCTAAAATTTAGAAGAAAAAAAAAATCAAATTGGGTGTTTGATGGTGTCGGCACAAAAGGACAAATTTCAATTTTTCAAAAATATTTTCAGAAATGTATCTCAAAAGCTGTCAAACTCAGATTTATGTTTATTTTTACAATCCCCTATTTTTTTTGTTAGAAATGCCACGGAATGCCGTAGGCGAAAATTTGGGGGAAAAAAGTTTATTTCAAAAATCAGGAATTTTATACAATTTTTTTAGTTTTCTTTAAAAAATGAAATCAAATGCCGTAGGTAAATTTTTTAAATAGTTTATTTCAAAAATCAGGAATTTTAGGCTGCGACTTTGCGCGAAAAAAACGACAACGAAATGCCGTAGGTAAATTTTTTTTAAAAAAACGTTGGTTTCAAAATCAGGAATTTCAGGCCTTTAATTCTGCGCAAAACGTTCTTACAAATGCTATTACTGTAAAAACAAAAAACAGAACATTTTCGAGATGATTTTGTGTAAATCTGGAAATTTGCTTTACGTCTTGAGAGACTGGCACAAATTGACAATTAGTTAAAAAATTCCCTAAAATGCCACCCCAATCGGTCCATTAGGTATTTTCCAATTTCCTGTCCAAAAGCGTTTAATTCTGTTCTGCTTTTTCCACCAGGAGGATGCAAAGTCACGGCCGCGTCCGAGAAGTCGCTGTCCGTGGTGGCCACGCTGGTCGGAGCCGACAAGGACGAGATGAGGCAGTCGCTGGTCAGCAGGGTCATGCAGACCAGCAAAGGAGGAAGCAAAGGAACAATCATCATGTAAGAAAATGCGGTCCTGGAAAGTCAGGGAAAGTCAAGGGTAGTCATGGAAGCGACTGTCGGGGAGTTTTAGAGCCTTATTGCTAGGTTTTGCGTTGTTGTTTTAGTTTCGTTTTTTTCTGCAAATTATTTTTGTTTTCTGATTTTTCAAACGATTATTTTCGAAGTAAATTCGATGCGTTTTTTTATTTTTTTGCAAATTATTAATGACTGATTTTTTAAATTATTATTTTTGGAGTAAATTCGATGTTTGTTTTTTTGCAAATTATTAATTTTGAATTTTTTTAATTAATATTTTTGGAACAAATACGATGTTTGTTTATTTGCAAATTATTAATGACTGATTTTTTTAATTATTATTTTTGGAGTAAATTCGATGTTTGTTTTTGTAAATTATTAATTTCTGATTTTTAAACGCAAATTATTCATTTCTGATTTTTGTAATGATTATTTTTCGAGTAAATACCATGTTTTTTATGCGAGTTATTAATTTCTAATTTTTTTAATGATTATTATTCGTGTAAATTCGATATTTGTTGTTTTTTATATTTTTTTTTTGCACATTTTTAATTTCTTATTTTTTAACCATTATTCTTCGAGTAAATCGATAGGGTTTTTTTTTGGTTTTTTTTATGCAAATTATTATGTTCTGATTTTTTACTGATTATTTTTTTCGAGTAAATTCGATGTTGTATTTTTTGTAAATTATTAATTTCTGATGTGTTTTTTAATGCAAATTATTAATTTCTGATTTTTTTTTAATAGATGGGTATTTTTTAATCGGTTAACGATTATTTTATGGAGTAAATTCGTCGTTGTCGTTGTTTTTATTTGCAAATTAATCATATTCTCATGTATATTTTTTTTATTCATCCCTTTTTCCCAAAACCCAAGGGTTCCGCTGAAGGTGTACGAAGCCAACGGCGCCCGTGACGCCCTGGCCAAAGCCATGTACTCCCGATTGTTCGACTACATCGTGGGCCGCATCAACAAGAGCATCCCCTTCAGCTCTTCTTCCTACTACATCGGCGTCCTCGACATCGCCGGCTTCGGTGAGTTTTGCTAAAAAATATAGGATAATTAAAAAAAAGAAATAGGAAATATAGGATATTTTGCCAAAATACAGAATAATTAAAACAAGAAATAGGAAATATAGGATATCTTGCTAAAATACAGAATAATTAAAACAAGAAATAGGAAATATAGGATATTTTGCTAAAATACAGAATAATTAAAACAAGAAATAGGAAATATAGGATATTTTGATAAAATACAGAATAATTAAAACAAGAAATAGGAAATATACGATATTTTTTTCAACAAATCTCTTAACTCCATCGGCATTCCCACATAACACTCATAATCATACTCGAAGCTGCATGGATAAATCCGAGTATCCTGGATTTTCACGAACAGTATAAAGATTGTGATATCGGCCATGATTCTTATTCTTCATTATTATTATCATTATAATTCCTCCGCAGAATATTTCACGGTGAACAGCTTCGAGCAGTTCTGCATCAACTATTGCAACGAGAAGCTGCAGCAGTTCTTCAACAAGAGGATCCTGAAGGACGAGCAGGCGCTCTACGAGAAGGAAGGACTCAACGTCAAGAAGATCAACTACGTGGACAACCAGGACTGCATCGGTACGTGCCGTACCATAACGTACCAAGCGACAGGAAACGAACTTTTTCAGGAGAGGGAAAAATTACTGTGATTTTGTGAAAAATGTAGATGGCGCTAGGAATCGGGTTACAAATACGGGGAATTGTGTCTCGCAAATTTAACGCGACAAAATAATTCTGTGAAATTTCCGAAACGAAAGGAAATGCCGTAGGCAAATGTTTTGCAAACTTGGGTTTAAGATCCGTATATTTATCCTCAACATTTTTGTAAATTTTTGTCCATCGGTAAATGATACGCCGTAAGCGAAAATTTTTTGAAAAATTATGGTTACAAATACGGGGATTTATGCCACGCAATTTAATAGCCAAAAACGAAAAATTCTGAGAAATTTCCAAAATGAAAGTAACGCCGTAAGTGAAAAATTTTGGAAAAAATTATAATTACAAATACAGGAATTTGTGCCACGCAATTTAATGGTAAAAAAAATTCTGAGAAATTTCCCAAATGAAAGTAACGCCGTAAGTGAAAAATTTTGGAAAAAATTATAATTACAAATACAGGAATTTGTGCCATGCAATTTAATGCCAAAAAAAATTCTGAGAAATTTCCAAAATGAAAGGAACGCCGTAAGCGAAAAAAATTTTGAAAAAATTATGGTTAAAAATACGGGAATTTGTGCCTCGCAATTTAATGCAAAAAAAAAATTCTGCGAAAAAAGTCTGCCTTATTCCATCCAATTCACAAATTATGCTAAAAGTTCCAATTCATGATATTTCTGGTATATATTTCTCCATTTCTCCTTTTGGCAGATCTGATCGAAGCCAAAGGCGGCATCTTCGACTTCCTGAACGAGGAAAGCAAGCTGCCCAAGTCTAGCCACACCCACTTCACCACCAGCGTCCACAACGCCCACAAGTCGCACTTCCGCCTGTGCCTGCCGCGCAAGTCGCGGCTCAGGGACCACCGCGAGATCCGGGACGACGAGGGATTCCTCATCAGGCATTTCGCCGGAGCCGTCTGCTATCAAACCGTGAGCACTCATCCTTCCTTCCTCCTCCCGTCCCGGAACTGGGACCTTGAGCCTGATTTCATCGTTGTCCGACTGCGTTCCTTGCAGGCCCACTTCCTGGAGAAGAACAACGACGCCCTGCACGCCTCTCTCGAGGCCATGGTGATGGAGAGCAAAAACCCCTTCCTGAAGACGCTGTTCGAGGGCGACGCCCAGGCCACCAAGGGGAAGCTGTCCTTCATCAGCGTCAGCAGCCGCTTCAGGACGCAGCTACAGGAGCTCATGAACAAACTGGGAAAAACCGTAAGTGACAGCGGGGGATGCGGAGAAGCTTTCAGCCACCGGTCTTCCGAAACTTCCGAAACCGGTCTTGGCTGTGTTTCTTTAATTCAACTCAGTACCATGCAATGAGTAAATGAATGCCGTGTGGTGGGGAGGGGGGATGCGGAGAAAATTTCCCTGAAAACCGGTCTTGGTCATGTTATTTCAATTCAATTCAACTCAGTACCCAGAAATCAGTAAATGAATGCCGTGTGGTGGAGAGGGGAAAAAATTTCTCTGAAAAGCGGTCTTGGCCATGTTACTTCAATTCAATTCAACTCAGTACCTCAAATCAGTCTTGGTCATGTTTATTCAATTCAATTCAACTCAGTACCTCAAATCAATCTTGGTCATGTTACTTCAATTCAACTCAGTACCTCAAATCAATCTTGGTCATGTTACTTCAATTCAACTCAGTACCTCAAATCAGTCTTGGTCATGTTACTTCAATTCAACTCAGTACCTCAAATCAGTCTTGGTCGTGTTACTTCAATTCAACTCAGTACCTCAAATCAGTCTTGGCCATGTTACTTTAATTCAACTCAATACCTCAAATCAGTCTTGGTCATGTTACTTCAATTCAACTCAATACCTCAAATCAGTCTTGGCCATGTTACTTTAATTCAATTCAACTCAGTACCTCAAATCAGTCTTGGCCATTATTACTTCAATTCAATTCAACTCAGTACCCTGCAATCAGTAAATAAATGCCGCGTAGTTGGAGGGGGGTGATGTGAAGAAACTTCCCTGAAAACCGGTCTTGGCCATCTTTCTTCAGTTCAACTCAATTCAACTCAATACCCTGCAATAATGTTTATTTCCCCGATTGACCTCCCGCAGGGCACCAGCTTCGTGCGGTGCATCAAGCCCAACCTGAAGATGGTGAGCCACCAGTTCGAGGGCGGTCAGATCCTCAGCCAGCTGCAGTGCTCCGGCATGGGTTCCGTTCTGGAGCTGATGCAGCAGGGCTTCCCCTCCAGGACCCAGTTCTCCGACCTGTACAACACGTACAAGTCGTACCTGCCGGCCGAACTGGCCCGCCTGGACCCCCGCCTCTTCTGCAAGGCCCTCTTCCACGCCCTCGGCCTCAACGACAACGACTTCAAGTTCGGCATGACCAAGGTGTTCTTCCGGCCGGGAAAGTTTGCCGAGTTCGACCAGATCATGAAGTCCGACCCGGAGAACCTGGCCCTGCTCGTCAAGAAGGTGAAGAAGTGGCTGCTCGGATCGCGATGGAAGAAGGCGCAGTGGTGCGCGCTGTCCGTCATCAAGCGTAAGGCCATTTATTTTTGGACATCTTTTTTCCTTTTGCGGACATCCTGTGAATCCCAGATTCACTATTTGTTTCATTTAATCCTATATTTTCCTATAATTTAGCAAAACGTCCGATGTTTTCTATTTTTTTTTTTCCTATATTTTAGCAAAAGGTCCTATATTTCTTATTTGTTTCTTTAATTATCCTATATTTTTAAATATTTTGGCAGAATGTCCTGTATTTTCTATTTTTTTGTTTAATTATCCTATATTTTGCTATATTTTAGCGAAAGGTCCTATATTTCTTATATAGGATTTCCAGGATTTCCAATTTTTTTTCTTTATTTTTCCTAAATTTTAACAGAGTATTCTAGATTTTCTATTTGTTTGTTTAATTATCCTATATTTTCCTTTATTTTAGCAAAATGTCCTATATTTCTTATTTGTTTGTTTAATTATCCTATAATTTCATATAATTTAGCAAAATATCCTATATTTTTTTTGTTTAATTATCCTATATTTTCAAATATTTTAGCAAAATATCCAGGATTTCCAATTTTTTTTCTTTATTTTTCCTATATTCTAACAGAGTATTCTAAATTTTCTGTTTGTTTAATTATATTATACTGTCTTATATTTTAGCAAAATGTCCTGTATTTCTTATTTGTTTGTTTAATTATCCTATATTTTCATATATTTTAGCAAAATATCCAGGATTTCCAATTTTTTTCTCTATTTTTCCTATATTTTAACAGAGCATTCTAAATTTTCTATTTGTTTGTTAAATTATCCTATATTTTCAAATATTTTTGCAGAATATCCTACATTTCTTATTTTGTTTTGTTTAATTATCCTATATTTTCATATATTTTAGCAAAATATCCAGGATTTCCAATTTTTTTTTCTCTATTTTTCCTAAATTTTAACAGAGCATTCTAAATTTTCTGTTTGTTTGTTTAATTATCCTATATTTTCCTTTCATTTTATCAAAATATCCTATATTTGTGTCTTCTCCAGTGAAGAACAAGATCTCGTACCGGCGCTCGCAGCTCATCATCATGCAGAAGACGGTGCGGATGCATCTTGCGAGGAAGAAGCACCGGCCGAGGTAAAAGACGCCGTGTGTCAGGATGTCAGGCGGCTGATGCGGGTGTTCCGCAATACGGAACCCGTGCCGCAGTCCTGATCCGGGTATCCGTAATGATTTCTATTTCGAACTTGGCAGGTACATGGGAACGCTCCGGATCAAGAACATGCAAGGCCAGATCAAGCTGATGAGCGATCTGGTTGGTCAGCTGAAGACCGACAAGCAGCAGAGTCAGGCGCAGGTCCAGCAGCTGCAGGCGGCGACCACGGCGCTCGTCAAGAAGATCAGGGTGGGCCACACTTCCGCTTTACGAATTTGTGAAAATTTGGAAAAAAAAAAAATTTTGTTGTAAAAATTGGGTTTTCAAATACGGGATTTTAGCCTCGGCAATTTAATGAAAAACTAATTCTGATATAATTCCCAAGTGAAATGAACGCCGTAGAGGAAAATTTTTAAAAATTATACTACAAATATGTGATTTTAGCCTCGGCAATTTAATGAAAGAAAAATTCTGATAAAATTCCTAATTGAAAGTAACGCCGTAGACGAAAATTTTGAAAAATTGAATTACAAATCATGGGATTTTTAAAATTAAATTAAATTAATATTCTTGACAGATTACCCTGATAAAAGGAACGCCGTAGGCGAAAATTTTGCAAATTCAGGTTTTCAAATCCGGGATTTTAGCCTCGACATTTAATGCAAAAAAAACGTTCAGATAAATTTCCTAATTGAAATGAACGCCGTAGACGAAAATTTTGAAAAATGTTGTTACAAATATGAAATGATGGAGGTGCTTTTGGTTGGCAGGCCACGATGATGAAACCGGAAGAGATCGACCGTGAAGTGAGCAGCCTGATGAAGACGTTCGACAGCCAGTTGTCCACGCTGAAGACCAAGCTGGAGAAGCAGAAGAGCGCCGAGGAGCAGGCCAGGCTGCGCAGAATCCAAGAGGAAATGGAAAGGGACAAGAAGAGGAAGTTGGAGGAGGAGAGGCAGAAGAAGGAAGACGAGGAAAACAGGAAAAAGTGAGAACATTTAATAAGAAAGAACCCCTCCGACACGGGTTACCCAAAAAAACCCAAAAAAACACGTTTTTTTCCTTTTATTTTATCCCCGATCTCCAGGAAATCGGAGATGGAGGCTCGCAGGAAGGCCGAAGACGAGGCCATGAAGAAGCGGGAGGCGCTGGACAAGAAGTCTCTGGTGAGTCTTCCGGTCGTTTGCTCCTCGTGGCGAACCGGACCGGAATCACCAACTGAAATCTCAATGATTATTTTAATTCAATAACTTCAATAAATTCAATAACTTTTATTATATATATATATTTGGAAATTCGTTTTTTGTAAAAATTAGGTTACAAATATATATATATATATAATTGTATATATGTATATAATTGTAATTGTATATATATATATATATATATACCATCCACACGATGATGTTTATATTTTACTGTATTATAGTATTTAAACTATAATTATATCTGTCAACTAAATTCACACAGATAGCTATGTGTTTCATGAACTGATATTTCGATAATTATATAATTTAACTAAATTATATTATGTATTTTTACTATATTAAATTTTATTACTCATCTTTTATTTTATTATATTAACTACAATTATATCTTTCAACTAAATTCTAAAAACTGAAAACTAAATTGCTATGTATTTTTATGAATTTGTATTTCAACAATTATTTAATTTAACTTAATTACGTTATATATTTTATCATATTATATTAACTATAATTAAATCTGTCAACTAAATTCACACAGATTGCCATGTTTTATTAGTTAAAACTAATTATACAATTAAAATAATGTGTTTGATTGTTCTTAAGGCGGCCACGCAGGCGCAGTTGACGAAGGAACAGGCGGAGGCGGCGCAGCAGTGAGTTTGGCATTTTTTAAATCATTTTTTGAATTTTTTTTTGAAAACCTTTTTTTGGGCCTGGAAAGTCAGGGAAGAGAAACACGGTCAGGGAAAATCAGGGATAGTCAGAGAAGTGAATTTTTAAATTTTTAGCACAAATCCTGTTTTGGGACAAATAAAAACAAAAACAATCAGTCTTATTAATAATATAAATGAATACGAACTTCTTTTTTTTTATTTTTTTTATTCGAATGGATTTCCAAAAAGGGTTTTTTTAATAGAAATGCCACTGCACGTTAAACATTTCTAAACATCGTTGTAACAGTGTAACGATGTTTGTTTTGGGTGATCGTCCCTCTTGTTATTTTTGAAAAATCTCATTCACAAGTACGATTGCATTTTTCAGGCAAATGATCGAAGAGCAGGAGCGCCGCGACTACGAGCTGGCTCTTCGGGTGGCGCAGGACACAAACGGTCAGCTGGAGGAGTCCGTCCAGCAGCCCAAGCGGTAAGCAAAAAGTGCGCGCAGGAGAAAGACCGCGGATCGCGGAGCCTATATTTTCCATATTTTGGAAAATTATCCTATATTTTTCCTATTTTTTTACCACAATGTCCTATATTTCCTATATTTTCTTTTTTTTTAACCAAAATGTCCTATATTACCTATATTTTCCTGTTTTTTTTATATCAAATTGTCCTATATTTCATTTTTTTTACTGCATTGTAATGTATTTCCTTAATTTTCCTATTTTTTCACTAAAATGTCATTTATTTCCTATATTTTCCTGTTTTTTTTATCAAATTGTCCTATATTTCCTATATTTCATTTTTTTACAACAATGTAATATATTTCCTTAAATTTCCTATTTTTACATTAAAATGTCATTTATTTCCTATATTTTCCTATTTTTTAACCAAAATTTCTTATATTTCCAATACATTGTATTTTCCTGTTTTTTTTTCAACTAAAATTTCCTGTATTTCTTTTTTTACCAAAATTTCCTCAATTTTAATATTTTTTTACCAAACTTTCCATTATTTTCCTATTTTTCACTATAATGTCATTTATTTCCTTATGTTTCTTATTTTTTCACTAAAATGTCGTTTATTTCCTTTTTTTACCAAAATGTCCTATATTTCCTAAATTGTACTATTTGTTTACCAAAATGTCCTATAATACCTATGTTTTCCTATTGTTCTAACCAAAATGTTTTATATTTTCTATATTTCCCTATTTTTTTTACTTCCTATATTTTTCACCAAAATTTCCTATATTTCCCTATTTTTTTTACTTCCTATATTTTTCACCAAAATTTCCTATATTTCCTACATTTTTGCCTTGAGAAATGGCTTTGATATCTGCTTTTACGGATGGGCAACGAAACGATAGTAAAAATCTCTCTGGATTTTTGTTTTCTTCCAGGGATCCATCGGCGAGGATTCAGACCATCGGTGGCAAAAAGTACGACTTGTCCAAGTGGAAGTATTCGGAGTTGCGCGACACCATCAACACGTCTTGCGGTCAGTGGAGATCGGCGTAATGTCCGGCTTTCGAAATTCACTGGGATTGAAATCTTATAAAACAACATGCATTCCTATTCCAGATTTGGAATTGCTGGAGGCCTGCCGCGCGGAGTTCCACAGGCGCTTGAAGGTCTACCACGCCTGGAAGAACATGAACAAGAAGAGGCAGGGGAACGAAACTCAAAGGGCGCCCACCTCCGTCATGAAATCAGGTGGGTTGGGGACCCACTCCGGTTGGATCGGTCCATTCGACTGTTTGGGGAAAGGGCTTTGGACGATACGTATCATGGATGATGGCATATCACTTGATGCCAGTTATATAACCCTCTATTGGGATTTGCTTGATTAAACCTAATAATCAGTCTTAATTGGTGTCATGGCAATTTGGAGGGAGAGGAGAGAGGTCACCTATATTTAATGCTTCGTGACAAGGCTGGAACCACACCGTCACATATATATATTATGTATTTATTATTTCCATAGCCGATAAAGCGCCCCCCATCCCCACTCGGACGCAGGCCAGCGGCGCCCCGTCTCCGGCGTCCAAGAAGAACGCCCAGCGCTTCTTCCGCATCCCGTTCTTGCGTCCGACCGACACGGACATCCCGGACAGCAACAACAACCAGCGCGGATGGTGGTTCGCCCACTTCGACGGAGAGTGGATCGCTCGCCAGATGGAACTGCACCCCAACAAGGACCCCATCCTATTGGTGGCCGGTGAGTGACCAACAAAAGGGCTTCGGTGGCCTGTAGAGCTTCCCCTCCTCCCCTCCCGCAAGCTGACCGGAAGAATGTAGGGTCCTCAGGATATCTGGATGTCTCCTAAACAGGCAAGAACAGTTCCGGATTTGCAATCTGGAAGGTGTTTCCTTAAAAAAAGTCGTTAATTCAGTAAAATATTTAGGAATGACCTTCGTGAGCGATGTGCGCTGGGGGTACGAACCGCGCATTACCTAAATTCCACCAAATTTACCAAAATCACCAATATTCAAAAATTGCCCTCGAAAAGCTAAAGAAACTGGATATTTATCGTTAGTGAGACTGTGAAAAATGGAAAAGGATCGTAGTGATATCAGTATTATACTGTTTTTTGGGACTAGTGATATCAGTATTATACTGGGTTTTGCTACTAGCGATATCAGTATCATAGTGGGTTTTGGGACTAATCATATCAGTATCATAATGTTTTTTGGGACAAGTCAAATCATTATTATAGTGGGTTTTGGGACTAGTGATATCGGTATAGTACTGGGTTTTGGGACTACTAATATCAGTATCATAGTGGTTTTTGGGACTAGTGATATCAGTATTATACTGTTTTTTGGGACTAGTGATATCAGTATCATACTAGGTTTTGGGACTAGTGATATCAGTATTATGTTTTTTGGGACTAGTGATATCAGTATCATACTAGGTTTTGGGACTAGTGATATCAGTATCATAGTGTTTTTTGGGACTAGTGATATCAGTATTATAGTGGGTTTTGGGACTAATGATATCAGTATCATAATGTTTTTTGGGACTAGTGATATCATTATTATAGTGGGTTATGCGACTAGCGATATCAGTATCATAGTGGTTTTTGGGACAAGTCAAATCATTATTATAGTGGGTTTTGGGACTAGTGATATCAGTATTATAATGTTTTTGGGGACTAGTGATATCAGTATCATACTAGGTTTTGCGACTAGCGATATCAGTATCATAGTGTTTTTTGTGACAAGTCTAATCATTATTATAGTGGGTTTTGGGACTAGTGATATCAGTAACATAGTGGTTTTTGGGAATTACACCAACCCCATCCCTGCCACATGGCATGACTCTCCTGACACTGGGGTACCGAGTTGAATTGAACCTGTACACCATCCTCATTTCCTATTTTTTTTATTCCAGGCAAAGACGACATCGCGATGTGCGAGCTGAACCTGGAGGAGACGGGACTGACGCGGAAGAAGGGGGCAGAGATCCTGGAGAGTGAGTTCGAAGAGGAGTGGCAGCGATACGGGGGCAAGCCGTACGTCCGGCCGGCCGAACGGAAGCGCTAGGATGGAGGCTGCCGGAGAGAATCAGAGGTTTCCAGAAAAAAAACCCGGCTTTTTTAAAAAAAGGGTCGCGATCGCGGCTTGTGGCTTTCTTAGACAGGCGAAGCTGACTTAAAAAGGGTTTCTGTCCAGGAGAGCGGATCCGCGATCGTCGACTCGGCTCCTATAATTTAATAATTTAAAAACCCCGTCGTTGATTGTCGGAGGAAAATTTCCAAACGCGCGGACACATTCCCCAACTATTTGTTTTTTGTTTTTTTATGCCTACGAATCGACAAAATAATTAAGTGTCGTTATTTAATTCGCGGAAAGGTATATGCATTTAGCTAGTCGCCTTCGGCCTCTGGAGAGATTTAATTCGATTCCCAGATTAATTTCGGGGCCTTTCAGAGAACACTGTAGCCTGTTCGAAACGAGAAATGTACTAGAATGAAACAGCCTGCTTTGCGATTAGTCTGTCCTGTCCCGTGACTCGATTGCCATCCGTTGTGCGTCTGTGTGGCTTTATCCATGCTGGAAGACATAATCCATCAGCTAAATGTCTCTTATTAGTTTAATTCAAATGGACCAATAGAATGAAGGAGGGTGTGGCTTTATCCATGCTGGAAAGCATAATCCATCAGTTGAACATCCCTGATTGGTTTACTTGGAATTCAAGTGGACCAATGGAATGAAAGAGGATGTGGCTTTATCCATGCTGGAAGACATAATCCATCAGCTGAATATCTCTGATTGGTTTACTTGGAATTCAAGTGAACCAATGGAATGAAAGAGGATGTGGCTTTATCCATGCTGGAATACATAATCCATCAGCTAAATGTCTCTGATTAGTTTAATTCAAATGGACAAATAGAATGAAGGAGGGTGTGGCTTTATCCATGCTGGAAAGCATAATCCATCAGTTGAACATCCCTGATTGTTTACTTGGAATTCAAGTGAACCAATGGAATGAAAGAGGATGTGGCTCTATCCATGCTGGAAGGCATAATCCATAATCTGAACATCCCTGATTTGTTAAGGCTCGGTATATTCTAGTTTTTTAACAGAATATAGACCCAGAAAACAAAAATTAGATGCGTGTATATGAGAATCAGAATTTTGGGCTTTCGATCTTGATAAAAGATTCTGCGCAAGTCTGGTGATTCGGATCTTCTTCAGAGGACGAGGTATGAAAAAAGCAACAGAGAAATATATTTTTATGTGAATCGCTTTAACCCGAGTTTCGATGCGAGGCTCGGAACCATTGCATTTGTACGTTTAGGATCACGCGATAGCAGATTTAGCGGTTTTAAAAAGGCGTTTTCTTCCATGCAAGGCATTCGGATGCCTTCTTCCACTGGCTCGAAGTTGTGTCTAGGGTGCTTTTTTTGAATCAGGATATCTTTTTAGAAAGCTGATTTTAACGCCGCGACGCGAGGGTTCATAATGGTTTCAGTACGTTGTACTATTTGCTAGTTAAATAAATTGAAATATCGAATAATTTCACTCGTGGCAGTCTCGGTTTCACCGGCTTGTTGAAGTGGAGGAAGCCAAAATAAGCCGGAACTTAGGTCATTTATCGCTCTTCATGGATTCATATATATCGGATATCGGATTCATGGAAGGTGGACAGCCATATTGTCGACAGTTGGAGTTATTTTTATGGAGTTCAATATGGAAAACTCCTTGAAAAAGTGCTTATGATTATTCTGGTTTTGCTACTGACTGTGCGGTTATGTTTTTCAGTTTCGATCGGAATCCGATGCTTGGAAATTAAATCAATGTTGCCAGATTTGCTCGCGTAAAAGCCGCATGTTTTTTTAAAACAACATTTCAAGATCTGAAGAAGGAATGCGGCCCATACGCGCACTTTTCAAAAATGTCTATTAATGGCATCGCCTTTAAATTTATCCCAAAACAAACTTAATAGGAGTTCACCGCAGGGGTTGTTTTTTTCAGTTTTCAGTGGATTTAGGGGTAATTTTAATCTACTTCAATAATGCACAGACTCTCAGTGATAAAATAATAAAGTAAGTTAAAATGTTAATTTTACGAATAATCTTCTTTTTTTTCTTCAAAATAAGATCCAGTTTCGAGATGTAGCTTGCATGCGATCGAATGCAGCTTTTGCTGATGGTTTTCGTAAAAACACTAGTTTTTTTGTCATGTAAATGGACAAAAGTGGTCGTAAATTTAGAAAACTGCTGAAAAAAAGACCGGACTTTTTCAAAACGACCAATTCGACCGAGTTTTCTGTTAAAAATTAGCGATGTGTCAGATTTTTCATTTCGATTAAGGATGCTTGTTATAATCGCTCGATTTATTTTTATCTAACGTGGAATTGGTCGTTCACCAGTTTCAGCTTCGGTTTTACTATTTAAAAATGCACCATTTATTCATACAAAAAATTAGAAATTTGAAGAAAAAAAAACGTTATGTGACCTCACGCCCTGCACGGCGTCCTCCTTCGAATTTTTTCATCGTATTTTTCAAATTTATTAATTTTTTTAAAAATCTTAAATTGACATCATTAATTTACTGTATTTTCCCCAATTTTTTTTCAAAATTATCAAAAATTATTTTTTTGCAGTTTGAATTTGGCGGGTTTGCGTAGCCTCGTGCGCAGGGCCCCAAATAATTGCAGGGCGTCTGTCAACGAGGCTATTCGGAATATGTAAAAACCGATATTAAATTATTTATCCCAGTTAAAATTCGCTTTCGTCGCCGGAAAAACACGCAGTAAATTCACAGCGCATTCGGGAATTTGTATCGTGTCGTATAAAATAATCACGATATTGCTTTCAGTATCATGCTTTCAGGAATCCAACTAGGTTTCGTAATCGGAATGCGGGTTGAATTTCAAATTCAAATTTTGCCCGTTCGATCGCACGTGACCGGCGCCTGACCAATCGGATCTCAGTTCTGGCTTTCGACTAATCGGCGTGCCCGTTACATCCCGTTCTAATAAATACGGACCAATGGGCAGCTCGCTCGCATTTTCGAATCGTGGAACAGTTGGTTTCAAATCCTCAGTCTTCGAATTGAAGCCGAAGGGTTCGGTCGCTGTTGGATTTTGTGCTGTTTATTGAGTTATTTTTCCTTAATATTTCCCTAATTTCCCTAATTCTCGGTCGTTGATCGTCCCGGGATAACGAGAAACAGTTCGGCGGTGGATTTGGACCCCTCGAAAAAGCAGTTTGAAAAGACGTTCGGTAAGTCGTGGATTCGACCAGCCCGCTGATTCCACAGATTTCGTTTTTAGGCCTAATTTTCTGAGGCGGATATTTAAAAGACTAGTTGAACTTGAATTATCAGCCTATTTGAGTGTTAACCGAATTGGTTAAACTCGGTTTGGAAACCCGGAGTTGGGATGGGAGCGATGCCGTTGAACCTGAACCTGCCGGTGCCCCATCCCCGGCTTTGTTCGGGAGTGAAGGTCATGCACCCTCCTAAGTTGAAATCGCGTCCCCCATTTCCTCGATGTTTCGACGTTTGGCCTTTTGATCGAATTCGTCGAAATCGTGAAAGAAATTTGGATCTGCGAGCGTTGACACGCGGCTCGATGCGGTTGCGACATCCGGATAAAAACGACCTTGGTTCGGATGAATGTCCATCTCGATTTGGCATGTCAGGAAAAATGTTACGAAACAATACCCGTGCTTCGCTATACGGCCGCTTTATGTCCGCTGCTTCGTTTTGCGCCCTGTGCCGTTTCATTGTGCGGCCTAAAAGTTATCGGGATGGCAAGAAAGTCCTAAGCGTCCTAAACATGTTTCAAATGTCCTGATAAAAAGTACTAAAACTGTCAAACAATTCAACGTTGAAACCGTTATGATTGTTTGCAATTATTACGTACCCTGTGTGTATTGTTGTCAGGCACCGTGTGATTGAGTTTATTAATTGGTATTGGTATTAAATTCTTAAATTAAATGGTACGGTTCCACGAAAGAGAAGTGTAGCCGAAATGTTCACAAATTCAGGGTGGCAAACAAGTTCCGAAAGTCCTAAAAAGTACTAAAAAAAGTATTAAACGTCTTAAATACTCTTTAAAAAGTCCTAAATTGCTTAACAATTGTTTCCAATTATTACACACCCTGTGTATAGTGTTTGACAACGCTGGCTGTAATTGAATTTATTAAATGTAGAAGTTGCTTCGTTAAAAAACCATTAATCGAATCCATTGATAAAAACATAACTTTTAAAAAAATAAATCCTTAAATAATCCTACAATTTAATCTATAAAGTCCTAAGTTTCAGATGTTGGAAATTTTTTTGGCATCCTGAGTAACGAAACCTTGTATTTTCTAACAACAACAACCAAATCACTAAGGGGGAAAACCCTTGTGGCCGAAGAATATCATTGGGATATTCAAATGGGTTTATAAATAAGTAATGAATTCAAGGATTGTTTGGACTTTTAAAAAGGTGGAGGTTAGTAGTCGAAGGTTGTTTCTGGCACGAAAGGGCATGGGTCCTCCAGGCGTGTGAAAGCCTTTAGGTCACTTGGTCATCCCTCTTTTCTTCTTTCACGTCTATTAATAGTGCAAACCTTGGCCCATTGCTCTGTAAACTCATTTTTAAGTTCATTTTTCTGCTTGGTTTGAGTGAGTGCTCTGGTCGATATCATGGTGTTGTTTATAGCTTCAAAGAGTGGTGGGAGAAATTTCTGTGGTGAACCTTGTTGGAAAGTTACAATTTCGGATTGTCATAATTTTCCAGAAATCCCTGCGGTGAACCATGTTGGAAACTTGGAATTTCCGATCTACAACCGTTGTCTGTTACATTTTTCAGGATCCCTTCGTATTTCTCGCCGAAGCGCCAGCGCGGAAACGCTCGCCATGTCTGCTCACGAGGCCCGCATAAAAGAATTCAAGAACAAAGGGAAGGATGTTGCCGTAAGAGGAATTTTCATTTTCTTTTTTGGTTTTTCGACCGGGAGAAAAGTCGTCGCTGGGAAAGAAACTTGACGGATTTCGTTTTTCAGGAGATGCGGCGACGACGGGGCGAAGTGAGCGTCGAGCTCCGCAAGCAGAAGAAGGACGACCAGCTCCAGAAGCGAAGGAACATCGACGACGGAAGCGAGGCCCTGCCGCTCTCGCCTTTGCAGGAGAAGAACGGCGCGAACGTAAGGTTGACCGAGATTGCGGGGGGGTAGGATCGATCGAGATGCGAGTGTCTAACGCGCGGCTTTCGCGATGCCTTTACAGTACACTAGCCTCACGATGCCGGAGATCCTCTCGGGCATCCAGAGCTCGGAGCCGCAGCTCCAGATCCAGTGCACGCAGGCCGCCAGGAAGATGCTGTCGCAGGAGAAGAAGCCGCCCATAGCGCTGATGATCCAGGCGGGCATCGTGCCCAGGCTGGTGGAGTTCCTCTGCATGGACGACAATCCGGCGCTGCAGTTTGAGGCCGCCTGGGCGCTGACCAACATCGCGTCCGGCACCTCGGAGCAGACGCGGACCGTGGTGGCCGCCGGCGCCGTGCCCCCTTTCGTCCACCTCCTGTCTTCCAAGAACATGAACGTCTGCGAGCAGGCGGTCTGGGCGCTGGGAAACATTGCCGGTGCGTACGCCGCGGTCGGAGCAAACGCGGGAATTCGGGTGACTGGTTTCGTCCGGGCGTGACTGACTTGGGACTGGGTTTATTTCTTTTTTTTTCGTGCAGGCGACGGACCCGAACTTAGGGACCTGGTGATCCACAACGGAGTCATAGGACCCATCCTGAACCTCGCCGTCCACGTTAACGTAAGTGCGACCGATTTCGGGATAAATCTCCTGTATTTCCTATTTTTTTTTGTTCAGTTATGCTATATATTTTTAGTAAATTATCCCGTATTTCCTATTTCTTTTTTT